>JAFEMH010004867.1:37500-188245 GCA_022495995.1 Adenophora triphylla var. japonica | reverse complement strand
TTTTGGTTTTAAATATCCATTTGCAACCAATAGGTTTCACTCCTTACGGCAATGGGACAAGATCCCATACATCATTGTCTTTCATTGATTTAATCTCATCATCCATAGCGACTATCCACTTTTGAGAGTTAGAACTACGATGGCCTCATGAAAGTTGATTGGATCATCTTCCAATTGACCAATGTCTACCTCTTGTTCATTTAGAAATACCAAGTAATCATCCGAAATGGCACTTCGTCTCTCTCTAGTGGATCTTCTTAAAGGCACTTGTTCTTGAGGTTGTTGAGCTTGTTCCTCATGGACAACTAGAGGGATATTGACAATGTCTTCTTGATCCAAATTTTGTTCTTGAACCACATCGGGATTGAGATCAAATCATGGTCAAGGACAATTGTAGGAAGAGGAATGGTAACAGGAACCTCTTGAACAAAATCATCTCTAACTTGTCCCCACAAGCTCAACATCCTCAAAGAATTGAGCATTTCCGTGTCAAAAAGTTTACGGATTTGGGATCGTAAAACTTAAAGCCCCTTGACCTTTCGAGTAACCAACAAAGTAACTACTAACGGTCCTTGAGTCCAACTTCTTTTCATTAGGCTGTAAGGCCTAGTGAAATACCAGGATCCAGGCTGCGCGCGAGCCGTGCATCTCGCGTTAAATGATGAAAATCGCCCGGATCCAGAGCGGCAATCGCGCCCGACATCGCTTATTCCGTTTTAGCGTTGCGTGTTGGAGGTGTCTCGCCGTTTTGCTTTCGCATTTTGTAGAGTCGCCACGCCGTTTTATTAAGCCCAAAAACATTGAAAAAGGGCATCGGTTTAAAGATAAATTTTAAAGCTGTTTTTGTGTGATGAGATTTTGAGTTCGGAGGTCGAGATGACTCCCGGGAAGAGAATATTAGAATATTAGAGCTCACCAGTAGCCTCGTAAAACGAGTCTTTCGGATACCCTAATATCCTTTAAATGTTGTGTGTGTGTGTGTGTGCTTTTAAAAATGCATCTTTGTATCGGATGTCTACATTGTATGCTATGTATGGAAATGTATTGAAATAGTATAGGAAGGAAGCCTTACCAATGTTGGTTCGTAATGTCTGTCTTCCATTGGGAATAGTGTTTGAGGTCGGAGTAGCGTTCGGTATGGATCGGGATTGCTTCGGGAGGGATGCCGGTTGTCCGCGGACGAGTTTCGGCGTGAGTTGAGGTTGTAGGCTGCGTTCGGGCGAGAGGTTCGGCGTGCGTGGGGATCGTCGGGATCACTCGGGCGAGAGGTTCGGCGTGCGTTGTGGTGGCGGAGTCACTCGGGCGAGTTTCGGCGTGGTTTGGGATCGTCGGTTTGACTCGGAAAGAGCGGGACACGTGGAAAGACCGAGCGAGGCCTCGGAGTACCACGAGGGGCCTCGGAGTACCTCGAGAGTGCCTCGGGGCGGCGCGGGAGCGTCTCGGGAGCGCTCGGGGAGGCCGGAGCACCTCGAGGGGGCTCGGAAGGCCTCGGAAGGATCGAAGGGGCGGGAATGCCTCGAAAGGTCTTAGAAGGGGAGCCGAAGGCTTAGGGAGGAAGAGAGAAGTGGGAGGTGTGTGAAAATGAGGAGGGGAGCCCTCTATTTATAGTAAAAATTTCGGAGCAAGAGGTCCGTACGGACCTTCTTGGTTATCCGAGAATTTTGGATTTCCTCGATTTGAGGAATGCGCAATGATGGAGAATATTACGGAATGATGATGTCCCCATGCAATAAGGTCAGTACGGACCATCTTGCATGCAAAGAGTCCGTACGGACCAACTCTGCGAGGAAGTCATCATTTCTTCCAGGATTTGAGGAATATTGTGGACTTTAAGGGGATTTAGTAATCATTGAAACAAGAGGTCCGTACGGACCTTAATTGCTCGATTTCTGAAAATTCCCAGGTCCTTTGTCCCTTTTATCCCGAAAGGCTCCTCCCTTGGTTTGGTTGGGGGTTTGAGAGGGTTTTGAGAGGGTTTTGAGTGGAGAGGTCTCGAGGCTGCGTGGATGAGTCTACGGTGTTTCCGTGTGTTTGAAAGGGAGTGATCAGTTGGGGTACTTACGAAGCCCCTCGACGACGTCACTTATGAAAGAAGTGGGGTCGCCAGATAAGATAAGGGTCCTAATGCGGATCGCGTCTTTGGGAGAGGAAGTGGCCGTGAGGGTCAAAGTGAGGACGTGGTGGTGTCCTTTTGGGTGGCCGTTTAGGTCGATAAATTTGGACCACTGTGATAGGATTCCTACGTATCCACAGCGGGAATCAAGCACAGTCGTAGTTCGGGTGTGGGGTGAGTGTTTTGTGAATGCGGGCGTGGTGGTGCCACAGTGTCGTGTGACCGCCGAGGTCGGTGGTGAGGACGTGGTGGTGTCTGGGTGACCGCATAGGTCGATGTGAGGACGTGGTGGTGTCTATGGTGGCCGTATAGGTCGATGATAAGGACCTGTGGTGGCGTCCTGGTCCTGGCGGGAATCAAGCACGTCGTGGTTCGAGTCGTGAATTTGTGAGTGATAGGGCGTGGTGGTGCCACAGTGTTGTGTGACCGCCGAGGTCGGTGGTAGGGCGTGGTGGCGTCAGATGTGGTGACCGCGAGGTCGGTGAGACGTGGTGGCGTCTGGGATGGAAATTTACGATTTTCCTAATCGGGTGGTTTAAGGCCTTCGGGCGGAGATAGTGAGGGAGGTCGGTCTTCGGTGACCGGTTGGTGGCCTTAGGGTGGAGGAGGTGAGGATGAATCGTCTTCGGTGGCGGTTGGTGCCACCCAGAGGACTTTGAATCGTCTTGGCGGTTGGTGCCACGGAGGACTTTGAATCGTCATAAGCGGCGGTTGGTGGCGGCGGAGGACTTTGAATCGTCTTCGGCGGCGGTTGGTGCCACGGAGGACTTTGAATCGTCTTGGCGGCGGTTGGTGCCATTGTGGACGGAGACTTTGAATCGTCATCGGCGGTTGGTGTGAGGACTTTGAATCGTCTTCGGCGGTTGATGCGTAATGGAGGACTTTGAATCGTCTTCTAGCGGCGGTTGGTGCCAGGACTTTGAATCGTCATCTAGCGGTTGGTGCGAGGACTTTGAATCGTCTTCTAGCCGGCGGTTGGTGATGTAATGCGCGAGGACTTTGAATCGTCTTCTAGCGCGGTTGATGTAATGCGCGAGGACTTTGAATCGTCTTCTAGCCGCGGTTGATGTAATGCGAGACTTTGAATACGTCCTCCCAGCCGCAGTGTGGAGCGTAGGCTGTGTGCCCGAGAGCGTAGATACCATTTGTGTTTTTGCGTAATGATGTAGAAAGGTTGGACTTACGATGACTATAGGTGCTTGAAAAGCTACTTAGTTGAAGTGAGCAAGGATGACAGTCGGTGATTAACTTCACCATTTGGCGTTTTGGAGCGCTTCGTGCCTTGGGACTTATGCCTCGGAGGTGTTGACTCCTTCGTGTGCTCGTTTTGCCGTTGAGTGGGCAAGGAAGATGGTCGGTCTTGGAGGATATACGGTCTTGTATGACTTCCACTTTGACTTGTTGGGGGAGGAGCTCGGAGCTTACTTTGATGGCCGGTGACTTATGGCCCCACCATTGAAGTAAAGGCGGGATTCGAACTGTCAGCTGCCAGTCACTTAGATACTTTGGAGATGCGTGACAGCAAGAGCCACTACATTGGGAAAGATGACTCCCGGATCTCCTTTTGAGGGCAGTGGTTGAGTTGTCGTTGAGCGTTTGGAGCGTCTTGTGCCTTGATATTTGTGCTAGGAGCGTTAGCTCCTTCTTGGAGTACCGTTGAGCAGGCGTTAGTTGAATTGCCGTTAAAGTGGGCGTTTGGACCGGTCTTGTGCCTTGGGATTCGTCTTGAGGTATTGGCTCTTCTTGAATTACCGTTGAAGCGTTTTGGAGCGTCTCGTGCCTTAGAGATTCTGTCTTTGAGAGGTGTTAGCTCCTTCTTGAATTACCGTTGAAGCTTCTTGGAGTACCCGTTGGCGGGTGATGGTTGGTGCCGTTGGGTGGGCGAGTGGGTCTTACGCTTGATGGCCGGTGGTTGATTTGCCGTTGAAGTGGCGAGACCGGTCTTACGTGGTGTGATGATGGATGCCCCAGTTTACCGGTAAGTAAGCGGGAGACAGTCTCTGGCCTTGGCCAGGGTTAATTTCTGGGTAAGTAGGCGAGACGATGCTGGCAGCAGCCGTGGGTCAATTCTGGGTAAATGGCGGAGACAGTCTTCTGGCCGCAGCTTGAGATCAGTACCGTTAAGTGGCGGGGGCCAGTCTTCTGGCCCAGCAGCCAAGAGATCGGAAATTACCGTTGAAGTGGGCGGGGACCAGTCTTACGGCGCTTGGCGAGATCAGTTGATTTGCCGTTGAAGTGGCGAGGCCTGGTGCTTAGCTGGCGGCCGGTGGATTTAGATTACCGTTGACGTGGGCGGGGGCCGGTCTTACGCTTGGCCGGTGGTTGAATTACCGTTGAGGTAGGCGAGACCGGTCTTACGCTTGGCTTGGCCAGTGGTTAGATTACACGTTGAGGTGGCGAGACCGGTGCTACGCTTGATAGCGGTGGATTTAGATGCAGTTGAAGTGGCGAGAGGACAGTCTTACAGCTTGGCGGCAGTGGTTAGATTGCCGTTGAGGTAGGCGGGGAACCGGTGCTTACGCTTGATAATGAGTGGATTTAGTGCCGTTGAAGTGGGCGGGACCGGTCTTGGCAGCGGCGGTGGTTGGGTTGAAGGGTTGGGGACCATTACGCACTTTGCCGTTCTTTGGAAAAGGCTTTAGGACGGCCGGGGGCAAAGATTATAAGGGCAGGGAAAGTAATTTGGCCACCGCTTGCAAGAAGGTCCGTACGGACTGACACAGTTCTAAGAGGTCCGTCTACGGACCACCTTTGAATTTACGGTTCCGGAGTTTTGACAGACTTTAAATTAGAGGCTCCCTTCCTTCATTTCCCATTCCCAGGTTAAGTGAACCCAGAGAGAGAAAGAGAGAAAACTCCATTGTTTGTCCCAGAATCTTCCATTTTCTTAGCTTGAATTGCTTACGTGGCGGAGGGATCTCGGAAGGAATTCGTCGTCAGCCTTGATCGAAGGTGGTTGGCCGACGAATGGAGCGAAGGGTGGACTTCGTTCGTTCCATCTTCGAAGAACCGGATGTTTTGTATCCGAATCAGGAGGTGCATGTCGTCGTTCCATGAACGTCGGGGAGGTAAGAAATCTGTTCGTTTTGATTTCACGCTCCGAATTTTTGAATGCTTTAGAACTAGGTTTTAGTTTTCGCATTTTTGAATTTTTTTGTTATTATTTTATGCCTTTTTGTGAAATTCTTGATGAATTGTTGAAAATGGACATGCAAAAAATTGTGGGTATGTGTATTTTGTGCGAGAAATGTGTAGATTAGCTCTTATTTGTGAAAATAAAGTGCCTATCTAGTGAAGTGCATGCTTTGGTGTTTTATGCAGGTAATGCCTGTTTATGTATGTACATTATGAGAAAAATTATCGTGTAGTGATAATTTTTGTGGCGAAAAGAAATGTGACATGTGCCTAGTGTTTTGTGACGGGTTATATGTGAAAGTGTGTGCCGTGTTGGGACGGATTTTCTTTTGAGAATGTGCTATATAGTGTGTGCGGTGTTTTTGGGTAGCGGACTTTGTGGGGAAAATATGTACGATATATGCCGTGTTTTGTGACGGGATTATATGTGAAAATGTGTCGTGTAGTATTGGGGCGGATTTTCTTTTGAAAATGTGTCGTGTAGAGTTTAATCCCCACTTTTTCTTTTGAGAAAAGATGTATACGGTGTGTGCCGTGTTTTGTGTTGCATGGGAAAAGTTATATGCATGATATATGTGAAAATTATGTGCATATGTGTGCGGTGTTTTGTGTGGGTCACATGGAAAAGTATGTATAATGTATGTGAGTATATGCAATATATGCGAAGTGTTTTGTGACAAAGGTTATATGTGCCTTTATATTAAGAAATCTTTTGTGATTGGCGTACCTTTCTTTGTGTTTACTGCGGAATCACGAGGGAGCTTATAGTAGGAAGACGAAGAGGATGAACTCGAGGATCATTTCGAGAAATTTGTTGTGTGGAAACTATGTGTGGATGCAGAATATTTCCGTGGGCGGTAGGCCGAGTCCGGAAGGCTGGTTTATGCTTAACCTAGGTGTGTTCGTTGAGAATTTGGTGGAGTGTCGACACGAGGAAGAACAAGAGTGTCTTCTGGGCCTTTACGAGTATTGGTGGGATACCACCCGCACCTTCCACGAAAAGTGGGGCGAGGTGGCAGTGGCATCGCCAGCTGATTTTCTTTGCTATTCTGGGAGCTCTCCTTGAGGAGCACATGAGGGTGGAGAGATTTATGATCTCGGATGATGTGCGGCCAGCTGCTTGGGCTTTGAGCCTCGTCCTCGCGGGGGCTACAGGGATCTTTGTCTGACGACGTGGGAATGAGGATCACACGACGGTATGTGGAGCCTACATCCGAGTCTGAAAGCCGGGTGGCAATGAAGCGGGTGGCGCACTCCCTTCTTGTATTATGCCTTTGTCAAGAGACTTTGTTCTCGAACCACGCAGCCGCGGCTCCACTTTGCTCATTGGAGAGCTTGGCCCGATACTGGATAGGGTGCGACATTGCTTGAGAGGCGAGGCGGGCTTGGCCGAGCTCTACTTCTCCTTGGACCGGTTTAGGCGAGAGGGTGACGGTTCGTTGGCACTGCTTTGACTTTGCTCGGAGGTATGAGTTTATTTTTTTTGATTTAGCAACTTGTCTTTTCTCCGTTGTCTTTTGCTTGAGCCTTCTCTGTTTTTGTCACGGGTGTGGTTTTATGAGGTTTTCCGGTGCTTCCCGTGGGATAGGGATCCACAGAGTGCATTCTTTGCGTACCACCTGCTATCTTTGGGATGGGCTCGTACGGCGAGGAAGAGGAGGACCCGGGGAAGCTCACCGCCGCCTACGGGGATGTGCGGGAGCGTTTGGAGCGGGATAGCCGTGAGGGTTCGTTCTTGTTCCCGTGGGCTCGGTATGAGGGGATGAGTTCGAGGGCTCCAGGTGACGGCGCGGCGGAAGATCTTTGCGAGGCTTGACTTGTGACGCCATGTACACAGGGAGCGGGTCTTACGCGGCATGGCCCGGTGTGCTTCCCGTGGCTCAGGGACCCTCCCTTTGGGATGCTTGATTCCGGGATATGGATGTGCTTGACTTGAGAGGTACCTTGGCGGTGTCGGTGCAGGAGTTCATTTTATACGGAGAGGAGTACGGGGCCTTCGTGAGGAGGAAGGCGAGGACGCCGCAGTGCGCGCGGGAGAGAGGCGCCGCGAGCTCCCGAGAGGTTCCGATGCCGGGACCGGATTTCACGTACGTCCGCGGGGACGGATCGAGAGGAGGGTGTATGCATGCCGTTCCGGAGCGAGCTCTGCTTGCATCTGAGTGGATCCCCGACGAGATCGGTGAGTGTCTTGACTCTTTTCCATCTTGGCATCTTTTACGCATTTTCTCTTTTTGTTGTTGAGTATAAGCTATTTGATGAGCGTTTCCTTGGCTTCTTGTTGGTGCGGAGTCACGGGAGAGCCTACGATATGCTTGACTCGCCGTTACGTGGCGATGCGCTCCTTGCTAAGAAGATGGCGTCGAAGGTGTCCTGTCGGTCTTCGCGTCGTGGCTGCCGGCCTTGTCACGAGCCTATGCCTTCGAGGCATTCTGTGGGACGTTCCTCGCTGGCCCAGAGGCGGAGCCGCGAGCGGGGAGAGGGGGCTTGCTTTGGAGGCGCGGCATACGCATGGATGCAGGGCGTCTTCCGGGAGGCTGCCGAGGGCCTTGAGGAAGCGGCCACCCCACGCCGATTCATGTACCTCACGCCACGGCGCGCGGGAGTGAGGTTCCTCGAGCCTTCTTTCTTTGACGTCCTTTCGCGGATTTGATCCTTACAGTACTTCAGTGGGAGCCTCGGGGCGGAATTGCTCGAGCCATTCCGGCTTGATGAGATGTGATGAAGCGGGCCAGTTGACTGAGATACCCGAGCTTTTCTTTGAGAGGGGATCTTGAGCGATGATGACAATCTTGAGGATTCTAGGTAGTATTCATTTGCTTTCCCTCTTTTCATATCCCTCTCTCTTTTTTTTTGTTTAGCAACGAGACATTTTGGGTACTGTAATAAAACACATCTGTTGCATGGCAAACGGTATTTTTATTTTAAGATGTAATGTAACCATTTATTTTGTGATTCGAGGGTCCTAGAAATTGTTGCTATTATTATTTTTTTATTTTTAGTACACATGCCACGTGAAGCTGAGAGTCGTTTGTGGGTAGTGTTTGGTTTCTTGGGAATGGCACTTTGGCCGGTGTTTGAAATTTGTTTGGAGCAAGGTTTGCTTTGAGGAGCAGGTGGTTTTATGTGTTTTATTTGCAGGAAATGGAGTTGTTTGCAAGGAGGTCCCGTACGGACATACCCAGCAATACAAAGAGTCATGCGGACCCGACCTTGCTTTAGAGGAAGGACATAAATGCTTTCCAGTGCAGTTCTTCCTCATTTCCCCATTTTGCGGCCATTTTGACTTTAACTTCCCCATTTTCTCTGAGGAACCTCCATTTTTGCCATTGATTCTTCGTACGTCCTAGAGATACTGCCCAAGGCTCTCGCGGGAGAGGCAAGCAGCACTTCACTTGAGCATTGAAAACGTGGATGCAGTGTGCCCTGAGGCATCGGAGCCTTGGGCTTTCGAGGTAAGGTTTGCGTCTTTTGCTCGGTTTTGGTCTGACTAGGAGTTGTGGTTCTACGGTCAGGATTGTGTTGCGGGGAGCTGCGCGAAGTTAAGGATGTTAGGAGGCACGTGTCTTCATTTCTCCTACAATGAAATGGGTACCCAGCTTTTGAGGATTCCGGGCCTTTGATTGGAGGACAGTGGAAGCCGTCTCCTTCCCTTTCTGCTGGTTGGTGAATAGCTGGTGGACGTGAAGGCTTGCGAGACTTTCTTCGTACTTCGCTGGGAAGAAGTGCAGGGCAATGATCCTTGATTCGGGTCATATCGACATTTCCGAGCCGCCGGAGCGGTTCATGGGTTGATGATGCAGAGTGACGTCTCTTGGGATTGTATTTGCCTTTGCGCGTGATGGCGACGCTTTTTCCGGTCCGCTCGTCTCGGCATTTGTGGATGGCGCTTTGCTAGGATGTGTGTAGGGCACGGAGAGCCGGGAGAGGATATTGTCCCGTTGGTGCTGGCTGGGAGACTCTTCATGGTATCGACCGTCCGGCGACTGGGGATCGTTTTATGAGGGGGAAGCCCCGCTTTGCTCACCTTGTGGCTGCGAGAGAGACTTCAGGCCATGCCCGAGGCTCCGACGTCGTTTAGCCCGTGGTCATTTGCTCGCCGACCTCTTGTGTTGGATATGGATCACACCGCCTGGGAGAGATGGATGGCACAGCTTGGTACGCATCAGATCCGCTGGTGGGTTCCGCACTGGAGGATTGAGACCAGGAGGATCTTGCAGGAAGGGTCCTACGTTGTCAGAGTTCCAGGTTTGTCTTGGTCCTCCTTCTATATTCCGTCGCTTGTTTCCCGGCAGTTTGGGATGAAGCAGAGCCTTTGTTGGGCTGGGATGACCTTGCTACCGCGGAGGTAGTTCCTCTTTGTATGGCGGCTTCCAGGTGCCTTCTTGTATTTTCTCGAGGGTATGGAAGTATTCCGCTTTCCCTCCTGTGGTACTCCTTAGACGTCGGGGGAGCGTTGTATTGACGACTCAGTACCTGGCCTGGTATGAGCAGCGTGTTGGGCAGTCCCAAGTGGTCTTGGAGAGCAGGCGTGTAGCGATTCTGGGACCCGGTTGCCGTAGTAGCTATTGCCTTAGGAGTTCCGAAGCCTGGTCCGACCCTTTGATGTGACGGGAGACGCTTTGTTTGACTACGAGACTAGAGTTGACCGACCGACAGTGAGAGGTCCTCTTTACGCACTCGCAGGGAGGAGATCCGAGCCGAAGCACGGCGAATGAAGCCCCGAGAGCTACCGGATTATTTTGACTCTACGGGAGGACCCCGCATCTCTGACCGAGAGACGCAGAGTCGGTTCACGTGAGCGAAAGAAGACTCGCCGGACGAGGGAAGAAAGGAAAGAATGGCAAGGGGACAAGCGCAGATGGCGCGGAATGACCTCCTAGGTATCCATTCATCGCATTGCAAACACATTATTAGTTAAATGTATTAAGTCCGTCTTTAGCATGATGTGAACTCGAGAGTAGACCGTGTTTCGAACTCATCAAGAAATGTTGTAACCGTTAGTGATTTGTGATTTACTTTTAAAGCTTTGTCGAGACACAAGATCTTTTTGTTTTGCCTTTTGCCTTCGTTGTGCACTTTGTCGGCGCCCCATCTTTGAACTTTCGTTGATCCGCGGACTCCGAAGGCAGCCTCTGGCCCTGACGAATCGCAATCCCCGCCGAGGCTTTCAGGCTTGGCCGAGAGGTTGAATGCTCCCCCGACAAGTCGTTTTGACGGCCCTTTTTCGTAGCTTCCTTGCCTCTTGTTGGCGTCGGGCTTCGACCTCAATTTTGCAGCCTTCGCTTGAGCTTCTTTGTTTTTTTTTTTTGTGAGCCCTTGCTCGAGCTCTTTTTTTTTTTTTTTTTTTTTTGTGAGCCCTTGCTCGAGCTCTTTTTTTTTTTTTTTTTTTGAAGTCGCGTGAGGGCGAAGACAAGCCCTCGGTTTCGAAGTAGACATGAGCCGGCCGCTTGACGCCGAGCGACCCTGGATGTCCTTTCGATGTTGCCGCCGTCGTTCGACTTGGTCAAGGTGACCGCCGGGCGTGTTCTTGAAAAGTGCGGAGCTTGATGGAGGTCTTGATTGACATTCAAACTTTTGACTTTTTGTGTATTTTTAGACCTGACCAATTAAGGTCGCCACGTCTCCTGACTGCAGGGCTCAGTGTCCGCAGTAGTTCGACACTACATGGAGTGCCAAGAGATGCACAAATGTTCTTCTTCAGCGAAGTATCTCGCGAAGTTTGCTTCCGTTGACCGGATTCATGAAGGGATTGCCGCCTAGGTCCGTTAGCTTCATGGCGCCTCCGAGAAGACTCTTTCAACCACGAAAGGGCCGATCCACGTGGGTTCCCATTTTCCCAAAGCTGGGTTGGTTCGAGCGGGAGGCTTTTCTTCGAGTACAAGGTCACCTTCCCCGATGTCTCGGATTTGACTTTCTTGTCGAAAGCTCTAGCCATCCCGCTTGATAGGCTCGGACGTGTTCCATGGCCTTTAGTCGTCGCTCATCTAGCAGCCAATTCGTCATGCTCGGCTTCGTGAGCCATTCGACTTCGTTGATGTCATTTTCCAAACAAAGACTCTGAGTGAGGGGAATTTCTAGCTCGATGGGAAGGACTCGCCTCCATCCCGTACGTCGTGGGCAAATGGGGTTTCTCCCGCGGCCGTTCCGACCGACGCGCGGTAGCCCCAAAGTGCAAGGTGCAGCTTCTCTGGGCCAATCTCGCCCTCGGTGGTCATTTTTCTGATGATCCGTCTCGAGGGTTTTGTTTGTCGCTTCCACGGCGCCGTTTGTTTGTGGCCGGTAGCAGGAGAAGATTTGTGACGTGTGATCTTGAATTCAGCCGCCAGCCTGGTCGAATTCTCCTTCGGTTGCAGGAGCCGTCATTGTCTGATATGACCTCATGTGGGATGCCGTATCGGCATATGATGTTTTCCTTGAGGAAATGCGCGACCTTCTTGGAAGTGAGTACCTCAGGACTCTGGCTTCGACCCATTTGGTGAAGTAGTCGATGGCTACTAAGATGAACTCGCGACCGTTGCCGCCCGGGCGAGCGATTTTCCCGATGACGTCAATTCCCCAAGTGGCAAAGGGCCAAGGTGTAGTCATGCAAGAGAGATCGTGGGGCGGTAGATGATCGAGGTCGAGAATCGTCGGCACTTGTCGCAGCCTTTTCTGGACAAAGTGGGATGCACCGCCTCACGGAGATCCAAAGAGTAGCCCATCCCGAGAATGATTTTGCATCGTGGCTCGCATTCATGTGGGGACCGCAAGCCCCATTGTGGACTTCTGTTCATGAACTTGTTCCGCTTCTTCTTGGCCGACGCAGCCGTAGAGTGGCCCATGGTAGCGTTTCTTGTATAACATGTCCCCGAGGATGACCAAGTGAGAGGCAAGGCGTTTAGTGGCCATGATGCTCTCGGGTTTCACCCCTTCGCGTGGTCCTTCCTTGTTCATGAAGGTGGCTTTCCCCGTTTCGAGGTATTGGAAGATCTCGCTCAGGCCGGAAATGGCGCTTCTGACTTGCGTCTCTTTCGCTCTTCAAAGAATCTTGCAAATCGTTGTGATTAAAACCTTCTCTACAGCTTGGGCCTCTATTTTTCTCTCGTTTGACAACATGCTTAAATGTTTGCTTGATGCATTTATTTAATTAATGTGTTTGCCTTTCGTATAGATGAATTTAACTGTTTTGATTAGTTAATGTCATCATTTGTTAAAGATGCAATGAAATGGTTTTTTAGGGAAGGTCGGACCTTTTATTGAAAGCGTGAAGGTCGTACATTGTTGATCAAAGATTCACAATCGTCGGGCGTAAAGCCGTCAAAAGACACAAAAGATGTGAATACACGTACAACAAGACTCCGAAGCTAGACTATAGGCGACGAGGGATCGGACCAGCTTCATTACTCTCGGATGGCCGTAGCTCTGTAGGAGCGGTGGCCGGGTTTAGGGTGGCCAATCTTCCCTTCGCACGAGTCCCGAAAGTAGCTTGCATGCGGTTCGATTTCAAACCAGATCGCGGAGGTTTTTGGCCGCTCCCCCGATGATGTCCCTCCATTAGCGTTGCCACCACCCTGGGGGTTTTTGATGATAGAAGTCGCCGAGGGCTACTTCTAGGAGGGCGAAGCATTCGCCGATTCGGAGCGGATTTTGCCGATGTTGATCACTTTCATAGAATTTGCTTCTTTATCCGGGATCTTTGCTGACGACGTTTACAATGTCTCGATTCGAGCGGACATGCTATATCTCCTTCCCCGATTAAGCTCGAGGAGGTTGCGCCACTGCTCGTCCGTGCCTCGGACACCTAATGTCAATTGAACTAAGCCGTGGATGGCCGTCCCCGTAAGATCCGAGAGTGTCGCGAGGGTCAGCCTTGCACGGGGATCGGTGATGAGCCGCTGGCAAAGAGGGTTTTCGGCGAAGGTCTACTCCTCGATCAATCTCCATTAGGGCATCCATCTCGATCCTCTCTCAAGCATTCTTCACGCCGCATATATCGTAGTTGTCATCCCGACCTACGAAGTTCTTCAATTTCCACTGCCGCGGCTTAGAGCGTGGATGTGTAAGGATCCACTTCGTAGCGGACAGGGTAGGAGAATCATCTCGGAGAAGAGTATTCGGTCATGTCGGGACCTTCTTCGGGTCATAGCTTGCCGGCCAAGCACTTGCCATCGCAGATCGCTTCCGCGGATCACTTCGATCGCTCCGTTCGCATTGGCGAATTTCTACGCATTGGTGAAGAGTAGATGATACCGCTTTCATCCGATGTATCCAAGGCCGTCCCAACAAAGTGCGTAGAAGGTGGGTTTGATTTCCACGACTTGGAACTCTACCGACCTGGGCTTGTACGTCGAATTGATCCTCAAGTTGATGACTCCTACGATTGGGTCGTGGCAAAGGAGTCGTAGGCTCTGATTACCCGAGGCGAAGGCCTTATCGAGAACGGCCGATGCGGAGTCGTTTCAATGTGCTTAAAGCGATGCGATGCCGATCGCGGAGCCGTTATCAATCAAGACGTCTGGAGGAAGAACATCTCTATCTTTGCGAGGATGAGGAGGGCTTCGTTGTGCCGATTCTCACATATTGGCAAGTCATCGTCGCGAAGGCTAAACCGCTTCCCGCTTACCGGCTGACTCGGGCCTCTGTCTGGGAACGCTCGATCCAACCATTTCGTATGCCTTGGGCCGGGCAAAGATCGTAGGGAGACAGCTGGCCTTGGGCGTTCTTGTCGGAATTCCTGGCCACGAGACCTGACTCTTGTTTCACGCTCCTGGCCATAGCGAGACAAAGATGCCGACGGCTTTCGGAAATTGCAGTGGAGTCTCGCTTCGCTGGGGTTTCGTCAATGGCTATTGAGTTTACTCCCGTCGTTCGGGAATGGATTTCCAACGGTATTGGGACCACGGGGGCGTTCCAATTTTCCCTCCTCAACGAGCCCCCGAATCACCCGCTGGAGTACGAAGCAATTGTCTGGTGGTGTGGCCGGGTAGTTATGGAAGGCGCAAAGGTTTGCTCATATCCACGGGTTGGAAATTCTCGAGTGGTTTCGAGAAGATTTCGCTTCACCAAAGCTTCAAATACTTGACCCAAGGGCATTTCCGTGTTATCAAAATGCCGGAACCGTGGGAAGCGAGGGGGTTGCTATTCTTCGGGGCCGCCCGATCGCGGTTTACTTCGAGCTCCATTCTCGAATGTAATGTACTCTGCTCCGCCGTTTCCTTTCCTTCGTCAGGGGCAGGAGTTGAAGCTGCCAGTTTGCTTCGATAGCGGTAAGACGAGGCAGGGGTTGCCGTTGCTCAAGACCTCGTAGTCTTTTCAAACTTTGTCCCGCGTTGACCATGGCACTGAGATCCTGGATAGAAATGGTGGTCGATCAAAGTCCTCAAAGATGGTTTGAGCGCAGAATGGAAGATGTCCATCCGCTCTTCTTGGAAAGCGGATCCATTATCTCGCTTAGCTTCCAGCCTCCATCTTTTGTAGAATTCCGCCCACCGGTTCGTCATCCTTTGTTCCTGGTGGCTTCAGGTCATGGCGGTTTGTTTCCCATTCAAGATTGGCGCGGTACTTCTCCAGAAGATTTCACTCGATCTCGATCCCACGTGGAGCGGCTTTCCGCTTCACATCGAGGAACCACCTTAGTGCCGTGGATTTGAGGGAATGCCGAAAATGATCTCGCCATCCGTTGAGGGGTTGCCCCTTCGCTCTCATACCCAGTGACGTAGGTGTCGATGCGGGTTTTTGGGCATTCTGCTCCGTCAAACTTTTCCATTTCCTGATCCCGAACTGAGGGAGCAGGGACCACTTTGTTCGGATCGCAGTAGGCGTGTGAGGGAGTCCTTCCGAGAACTAGCTAGCTTGCCTTGCATGTCCTTCATCCGTTCGATCAACCAAGCCATGTGAGGGTCACCGTCCGAGGCGGGTTACCGTTTTCGTGTGACTAAATCGAAGACGGAGGCGGATCGGGCCTGACGGGATCGCCATTCGTGGAGTCTTTGGGAGGTAGTTGGAAAGGTATACCAACCCATACCCCGGGGTGTCGAAGTTGAGGGCGTGATTGCCAGGTCCGCTATGGCCGTGTTTGGGAACTGGGGAAACGATTCCGTTAGCCCCAATCGCGTGCCAGCAGTGGCAAACTTGAGATGCCTGGATATCCGCCTGATGCCCGTCCCCGGTAAGAATGGGGACTTCGATTGTGATTGCGAGGCTCGTATAGAGGCAAAGGATTGAATCCTCGGGGATACCGAGATGCACTGGGATCTCAAGTGAGCAGCACGTATGTGGTGCCGCTGGTAATGAGCTTGATGTGCAGAGCCGGAAACCGACTGATCTCGAGGCGTGCATGCTTGAGCCGCTGACCGATGGAGGGGAGCTTTGAGCGAGAGCCGCTTGCGTTGCCGGGATCTCGTAGCTTGGTGGAGGCGGGACCCGCCGATAGCTTGAAACCGGGAGCCAGATGTCTTCGTCTTCTACGAGAACAAAGGTTCCATCAGTCGGGGAACCGCAACTGCTCCTCGAAGACGCAAGGTGTCGACGATCCATGCTTGCCGTTCTTCTGGCGCTTCTTGATGACTTCGAAGGCTCGCAAAGACCTCCTCCATTGTCCGGGAGATTCCTTAGTGGCGGGGTTCCGTTTCCCTCACCGTTATCCGTCGATCCCGTCATGGGGAGTATTGGACGGTGCGGACCGTTGAACCGGAAGGGCTATCTGGACCTTGTGACCTCAATACCGAAAAGGCGGCTTCCAGGATTCTCAACCACTCTCGGTTCCGCTGGAGAGGGTGACGGGACAAGGTTTAGACACAGTGAATGGCCTAACGGGATAGAAGGGGGAAAGCTCACGTGGCATGCGGTTTCCGTTTTTTTATTTTTGATTTTTTTTTGTTGTTTTAATTTACTTAAAACAAGATTTTCTCGTAATCCTAGGTAGGTTGGAAAAGATTGCTCTTCTTTTCGCAACTATGCTAGATCCCGGGTCACCGGAGACCATCTCGCGCGCTATAAGCCCCTCGCTTTGCACCCGTATTTCGACATCCCAGCGGATGGACAGCCTGTGCGAGGGTCCTATAGCGCAAGCGGTTTCCACCGGCCTAAAAGAAAAATCGAACCTAAGGACCGAGCCTCGTCATGTTCGTTTTGATGCGTTAGCCATGCTGAATAGTGAACCAAGCCGCCACCGAGTCAAGATCGTGTCAAGAGTCTCCGCATGACCTTCTTTGCTTGCTTGCGCAAGGGATCCGTGACGTTAGGCGTTGGGCCGGTCATATTGTCATGGCCGACGTATCAAAGGCGCGATGACATGGTGTCATGCGAGCATGGATGTATATCCGGACTCGAACATCGCTCTGGGGTGTAGCTTCGAAATCAAGATCGTGTCAAGATTTTAGCATGACCTTTCATCGCTTTGCTTGCGCAAGGGATCTTGAGTTCCGAGCCTTGACTCGAAAATGGCCTGCATGGTATATATATCCAGCCGTATGACACCTGGACCGGGTAAAACCAACCGAGTCCGGGACAGAGTGTGACTCAAGACTCAAACGCGTGGCTGACGCCGCTAGGACGGGATGTTTGAATGATCCCGTGCGCGCCCAAGCAGGCCTAGGAAGACCAAACGGACCGCAACCGAGACCACTCCGGTTAAGTGGTTGTAAGACAAGGCAGCCGTATCCGAGGCAAGCAGTGCGCATAGTGTGCGTGTAACCGAGGCAAGAGCAGTAGAGTGCGGTGTAACCGAGGCAAAGAAGGCGCGTAGTGTGCGGTCTCTAAAATTCTTTTTCTCGAGTAAAATAGAAATTTTTGAAGAATTTTAAATGTATGCACGTATGTATATTGATGCATTTTTTTTTTGTATTTTTATTTTTTTTTTGTAAAATAAAAACGAAGCACGTGCACACACACACACAAGCTTAAAGGAAGGGGTAAAATGAAAGTTTGACCCTCATCATCGTTTTAAAATCTTTTGTTTTGTTTAAAAGTTTTTTAAAACAAAAAGTCCCTGGAGTCGCCAACCGAAATTACCCGGATCCGGCTCGCGCGCGAGCCCCGCATCTCGCGTTCGTCGCCGTTCGGGAAGTCGCCTGATCCGAGAGGCAAGACAATCGCGCCCGCTAAGATCCGGCTTATTCCGTTTAGCGTGCGTGTCGGAGGTGTCTCGCCGTTTTGCTTTCGCATTTTGTAGAGTCGCCACGCCGTTTTTATTAAGCCCAAAACATTGAAAAGGGCATCGCTTAAAGATAAATTTTAAACCGTTTTGTGTGATGAGATTTTGAGTTCTGAGGTCGATGACTCCCCGGGAAGAGAATATTAGAATATTAGAGCTCACTCCGAGTAGCCTCGTAAACGAGTCTTTCTGATACCCCTAATATCCTTTAAATGTCATGTGTGTGTGTGTGCTTTTAAAAATGCATGTCAGACGGATGTCTACATTGTATGCTATGTATGGAAATGTATTGAAATAGTAATGGAAGGAAGCCTTACCAATGTTGGTTCGCGTCCTGTCTTCCGCCTGGGAATGGTGGTTTGAGGTCCTGAGTAATGCTCCTTGGCACATGGATCGGGATTGCTTCGGAGATGCCGGCTGTCCGCTGACGTAGTTTCGGCGTGAGTTGAGGTTGTAGCTGCGCTCGCGCAGGTTCGGCGTGCGTGGGATCGCCGGATCACTCTGGGCAGAGGTTCGGCGTGCGTTGGCGTGGCAGGAGTCACTCGGGCAGAGTTTCGGCGTGAGCCTGGGGATCGTCGGTTTGACTCTGAAAGAGCCGGACACCGTGGAAAGACTGTGCAAGGCCTCTGGAGTACCACGAGGGGCCTCGGAGTACCTCGAGAGTGCCTCGGGCAGCGCGGGAGCGCCTCGGGAGCGCTGGGAGGCTTCAGAGCACCTCGAGGGGCTCTAAGGCCTCTAAGGATCCGAAGGGGCCTGGAATGCCTCGAAAGGTCTTAGAAGGGGAGCCGAAGGCTTAGTGGAGGAAGAGAGAAGTGGGAGGTGTGTGAAAATGAGGAGGGGGAGCCCTCTATTTATAGTAAAAATTTCGAGCAAAGAGGTCCGTACGGACCTTCTTGGTTATCCGTAATTTTGGATTTCCTCGATTTGAGGGAATCCGCAATGATGGAGAATATTCGGAATGATGATGTCCCCCATGCAATAAGGTCCGCACGACCATCTTGCATGCAAAGAGGTCCGTACGACCAACTCGCAGGAAGTCATCATTTCTTCCTGGATTTGAGGGAATATTGTGGACTTTAAGGGGATTTAGTAATCATTGAAACAAAGAGGTCCGTACGGACCTTAATTGCTTTTCCGATTTCCCGAAAATTCCCAAAAGGTCCTTTTGTCCCTTTTTATCCCGTAAAGGCTCCTCCCTTGGTTTGTTTGGGGGTTCGAGAGGGTTTTGAGAGGGTTTTGAGTGAGAGAGGTCTCCGAGACTGCGCGTGAGCTCTACGGTGTTTCCCGTGCTCGAAAGTGGCGATCCAGGATTGGGGTACTTTACACTAGCTCTCAAATTTGACATCCCTGATGTGTAAATGCTTTAATACATGTTTATTGCCGTCCATAGTTCATAAGGGGTTTTATTAGCAGCCTCATGGGTACCCCGTTAAGGAGATAAACCAGCCTTTAATGCCTCTCCCCAGAGTGAGTCTCGGTAAAGTAGTATGACTAACCATACTTCTCACCATTTCGTAAAGTTCGATTTCGTCTTTCAACTACACCATTCATGCTAGGTTTGCTCTGCATGGTGTACCGAGGGACGATACCGCACTCCTCTAGGTATTTAGCAAAAGGCCCAGATCGTTGTTCACCCGATCCGTCATTTCGCCATAGTATTCACCACCACTAGCCGATTTGACTTTCTTTATTGTTTTGCCATGTTGATTTTCAACCTCGGCCTTAAACTTTTTGAACATATCCAATGCCTGTGACTTTTTATGGATCAAATATAGGTAACCATAACGAGAGTAATCGTCTATGAATGTAATGAAATATTCTTGACCATTCCACGAGGGTGTAGGAAATGGTCCACATATATCCGTATGAATTAATTTCAAAACATTCTAAGCTCTCTCAGCTTTTAATTTGCTTTTGTCTGTTTGTTTTCCCTTAATACACTCAACACATATTTCATAATCTGATTTGTCAAGTGTTTCAATAATTCCGTCTGACACAAGCCTTTGCATTCTCTGTTTTGATATATGTCCTAATCGCTTGTGCCATAATGACATGAAATTATTGTTAGTAAATTTGCGTTTAATACCACGTGTTTCCACATGCAGGTTTTCATGATATGAAGCAACAGTATCCAACATATAAAGATTATCATAAACCGACAAAGTACTAGATCCAATAAACTTAGAATTATACGAGAAGCGACATTCACCATTTGCAAATGAACAAGTAAATCCTTCTTTGTCCAAAACTGAAATGGAAACCAAATTCCGTCTAAAAGACGGTACCACATGTGTCTCATACAAATCTAAATAAAATCCAGACTTTAATAATAATCTAAAAGTTACGATTGCTTCAACTTCAATAGAATTGCCGTTCCCCACATAGATGAATCTTTCAACATCACTTGGCTTTCGGCGGTTCCAGTAACCCCCGTAGACACACTGATGTGAGTAGAAGAACCAAAATCTAACCACCAAGTATGTCTAGGCACTGAAACCAAATTAACCTCAGAACAAACAAAAGCAAGAGATATACCTTTCTTTACACGTCATGCGTGGTATTTAGGGCAATCTCTCTTCATATGATCCATTTCGTTACAGAAAAAGCAACCTGGATCCTTATCTTGTCCCTTGGACGTTGACATTGCTAAATCCTTAGCTTGTCCTTTTGATACTTTATATTGCTTTTTCTTTGGCTCATTGACCGCAGTTTCTTTAGCCTTCCTTTTCTTGTTATAGCCCGAAGAGGAAGCCGCAAAGTGAGCACTCTCAGTCTTTTTAGACTTTAACCTTGATTCCTCTTGCACACACAATGAAATGAACTCATTAAGAGTCCACTTTTCCTTCTGACAATTGAATGCTACTTCAAATTGCCCAAACTGTGGTGGAAGAGAGATCATAACCATATGAACAAGCATGTCATCCGACAGCTCAAACTTGAGAGCCTTAAGTTTAGATGCCAAATTGGCCATCTCCATAATGTACTCACGCACGTTCCCTTTACCTTTATACCTCATGGCAACAAGATTACGCAAAAGCGTGCTTGTTTCTGCCCTTTCATTCTTAGCAAAACGCTTTTCAAGCTGTGTAAGGAACGTCATTGCAATTTTCTCATCATCTATATAGCCTCTGAATGATTCTGGGATGCTTTTCTTCATGATCATAAGACACATGCGATTTGAGCGTTCCCACTTTTCCATATCCTTCTTAGCTTGAAATGTACTCGTGCTAGTCAGGTCAGCAGATTTTGGCTCCCTGAGTGCAAGGTCTAGATTCATAACTCCCAGAACAATCAGCACATTTTCTTTTCAGCTCTTAAAATTCATCCCATTCAACATGGGAATCGAGTTGATGTTAGCAAATACATTGGAAGCTGATGAAGTAACTGAATAGAGAACAAAAATAAAACAAATAAGCTCACATATAACTTTAAGCAGATAAATGTTTGAAATTAAAAATATCCGATTACAAGAAAATCGACGCAACATTAATTTTAATCTTTGGATAGAAAATTAACTTGCAAGTGATTTTCTTGATGTAGAAATCAAATATTAACAGTAAAATCCTGTCAAATACCAAGCCTTTCTTTGAACCGACTCAATATTCACATGGACACTTAATAACTGTTACATATTTATCTCCTCAAACGAATCTGAATTTCTGCCAGATAATAGCCTTCCTTTGGGCTGACCATTACCCGCATGAAAAACAAACACGCTAAAAACTTCAAATAATCATGTATTTTAAATTAAAAAAATTTCATAGGAGAGGTTACTTTGGTAACATGCTACGTAAATTTAATAACATAAAATACAAGATGTGTTCGAATAAACGAACCCAAAGTAATTTCAAACATGGGCATAACTTAAACATTATTATTATTGAAATTTAAAATTATTAAGTCCATAATAATAATTTCAATAAATAATATTTACTTAATCCAAATAACACATAATTATTACAAACCAAAAACAAAACACAATACATATGGCATAAACACATGAGGCCATTATGAATCCCTTCCCTCGACCTGACTCGACGTTAAAGGGAAAAGATGAAGCAAAATTCAAGAAATCAAAAGAAAGAGTTTTGGTTTCTTCTTTTCGAATCAATTGAGGAAAGAAATCATTAACCAAAATCAAAATCTGCACAAATCCCGTCACTGCTCCGACCAGCCCCAGAAAAACTCAATTTCCCGATTCGATAACCGTTGGATCGAGCTCAAACTTTTAGGGATTGTTCGCAACACCTAGGCGCTTAAATTCAACGGTTGGATCGAGCAAAAAAATTCTGGAGAAGGAGCTATGATTTTCGCAGTCAAACAGACGAAAAATCTCTAGGGTTTTCTTCTCTTACTAAGGGTGTAATTTAATGTTTAGTCATCCAAGAATATCCACAACACCCTCCGGCAATACTCGAAAACACCAAGTAGAAAGAAACAACATAATCAAATATTTTTTTGTTCAGCCAAATTAAATCATAAACAGCATAATCAATTCGATCCAAATAATCCCAACAACAAAGCAAGATTACGACTCTGATACCACTTGATGGAATTAACTATACATAAACCCTAGAATGATGCAAAATATTTATTCTAGGACAATCATGCTTTAAGTTATCAAAGATTATGGAACGATAGACAAACCTGAATCCATATCAGTATTTGGAGAATACTTGATGAAGACTTGATGAACGATTATTGCCTTTCAATTGATCCTTAGGGTTCTTAGAATTCAGATGACAATGGGAATCAAGAGAATAAAACCTAGGTAGGTCAATTGGGGACCATAACCCTATATTTATAAGAGGCTTTGACCAATACATCCTTCAGCCAAGTAAATACTACCTTAAAGGACTGACATTTTCAAAACTCGCCAATAAGTCCTTAGGCTATTATAGACCAAATAAATTCGCCAATAAGTCCTTAGGCTATTATTAGACCAACTTTATAACTTTATGATTTGACCAATAGTAATTTTACATTTATAAAATCTAATTATCACATCTTTCAATTTCCCATTTTTATGATTTGATTTCACAATAATTTCAAAGTTATAAAAAATGATTTCTTAGGTATTAAAACTTATTTCAAACTGATTTCTTAGTTATAAGCTGATTTCTCGGTTATAAGCGATTTCTCGGTTATAACACTATGAACAACTAATAAGCGATTTCTCGAGTCATAAAGCGATTTATCGGTTATAACACTATGAACAACCGAGAAACCGATTTCTCGGTTATAACACATGAACAACCGAGAAACTGATTTCTCAGTTATATGATTTCTCAGTTATAAAAACTGATTTCTCAGTTATAAAAAATGATTTCTCAGTTATAACACTATGAACAACTGAGAAGCTGATTTCTCAGTTATAACATTATGAACAACTGAGAAACTAATTTCTCGATTATAAAACCTGATTTCTCGGTTATAACACTATGAACAACCGAGAAATTGATTTCTCGGTTATAACACTATGAGCAACTGGTGATTTCTCGGTTATAAAAATTGATTTCTCGATTAAAAAAACTAATTTCATAATGATTTCTCGGTTATAATAGCGATTTCTAGTTATAAAGCGATTTCTCGGTTATAACACTATGAACAACCGAGAAAGCTGTTTTTTTCGGTTATAACACTACGAACAACCGAGAAAGCTGTTTTCTCAGTTAGATTACTATGAATGGCAGAAAGCGATTTCTCGATTATAACACTATGAACAGCGAGAAACTATTTTCTCGGTTAGATTACTATGAATAATCGAGAAACCGATTTCTCGGTTATAACACTATGAACAATCGAGAAAACATTTCACACTTATTCACACATCACAACCGACAATCAGAAAATAGACCTCACAGTTGTTCTATGAACGAATGACATAAAAACAGTGAAATCTATCACACGGTTATGCACTGATAAGCGAGAAAGTGACCTCAACAATCATAACTGAGAAATTGCCCTCACAGTTATGAAACCGAACTCTAAGTCTAGGACTGTGAAACACATTTAACAGTTTATTCCATCACAAATTCACAATCAACAACTGTGAAACGTACAGATTCACCAAACGAAAACATAATGTCAATTATAAACCTTGTTGAAATGCTCATACTGCCTATTTCCAAGGCCAAATACACCGTAATGAAGATTCTGAAGCCACTCTCTTCTCTCATTTCCCTATAAATTACATTAATCAAATGTCAACACACGACAATGGTTGAAATAGAAGTCCATTGTACCATAAATTTACTTGGTGCACAAAACATACCTCTGTAAACCATTTGTAAAATCTTTTTTTTTTTTCCACAAACCATATTCGGGTTCGTCTATAAATTAAAAACAAGATTAAGATACACAACTCTGCAAAGCTCACTATAACTTAAAATTCCAAGAAAATCCCTCAAGACTATCTAGCAGGCTCTATAGATCAATTTAATTATACAGTGAGACCTTGTGGGGCCCCAGGCACAGGTGCCTTAGGCTTGGGCTTCTCCACAACAATAGCTTGTGTTGTGAGCACCATTCCTGCAACTGAAGCTGCATTTTGCAAAGCACATCGGGTGACCTTAGCTGGATCAATAACTCCAGCCTCTACCAAGTTCTCATACTTGTCTGTCATTGCATTGTACCCAACCTCCCAAGAACTTGTTCTTATCTTCTCCACAACCACCTCTCCTTCAACCCCAACGTTCTGTGCTATTAAAGCTGCTGGTGCCACCAGTGCCTTTTGCACAATGTCAGCACCTAATCTTTCATCTGCATCCTCAATCTTTTCCTTAATGGCAGGAACAAATGTTGATAGATGAACCGGTGCCGCACCACCTCCGGGGACAATTCCTCCTGATGGCGGCAAAAGTTGCATTTTTGGCATCCTCGATACGAAGCTTGCGGTCCTCTAGCTCGGTCTCGGTCGCGGCTCCAACTTTTATAACATGCAACACCACCGGATAATTTGGCAATTCTCTCAGCGAGTTTCTCGTAGTCGTAGACGGAGTGCATCTCTGCTAGCTCTTTTAATCCGAGCAATTCTAGCCTGTATCTCATCCTTTGATGCAGCATCAACAATGATAGTTGTGGACTCCTTGCTGATGGTGATCTTTCTTGCCAAACCAAGCTGATCAACAGTTGTCTTCTCAATCAGCAACCCCAAGTCACTAGCTTGGAACTCAGATCCTGTCAGGATAGAAATATCTTGAAGGAGAGCCTTTCTTCTTTCACCAAAACCAGGTGCCTTGATAGCAGTATTATCGGTTGGCTCACACCATCACCATATCTAAACCATCAACAACCACATCAAAGTAAATCAATAGGTATCTAACAATCTTATTTCTACAAGCACTTAAAAGGTAAGAGTTAATAAAACTCATCGGCAGCATAATCATCCTTTTACTTTACACCATAATTGATTAGAAATCACACTCAAGACGCACCAATTTCAAGACATAAACATGTAAATCTATGATAAAATTACACTCATCACTGCAGGCTCAACTTTTGTTTATGATAGAGTAAGCGAAATTGCAAATTGAGTACCAATTACAGATTTCAATCAAGGCAATCGATCGCCACTGCCCAGGAAATTACGATCATGGCGATTGTAGTTGTCGGAGGGTGATGAGGGTTGTTGTGATGGCGGCGGAGATCATCGTCGGCGTTGGGGAGGAGGGAGGTATGGGGAGAGGGGGACTTGTCGTTGGGTTTGGGGAATTTGAAGCAGTCCTCATCGTCGACATAGACGCATAGGAGAGAGAGAGAGAAACGCAATTTGCGTATAGAGAGAGATCACCGGAGAGGCCTCCGGTACCGAAGAAGAAGGGGTGCTGCCTGCCTACATCAATGGAGTTTGGGAGATCAGAAACCCTAGGTTTTGATTGGGAAGAGAGAAGAAGAGACTTCGCCCGGCAAAACAATGCGTGTATAGAGAGAGAAATAGAGAAACCGGCGATTGATAAAATGTGCGTATAGAGAGAGAGAGAGAAAAGGTCGGGATATTTATTATAACAGGCCAAGGGACTTTTTGGCGAGTTTAGAAAATGTGTGTTTTTATTGGTAAATTTCACCCCATGTCAAGGATTTATTGGTAAAAATCCCTATTTATAATGACCTAGTATGTTAGCCAGCCCATCATAGATTAACAACTAGGCTCCTTAGGTATCTACACATATTAACTGTAGATCCCATATTTATAAAAGATGATTTGGGTTCCCTTTAACTTTAGTAGATCACTTTATTAGGCCCAAATACTTTAATATTTAATGTGACATATACAATTACTTATAGTGCACATACATCTATGTGCCCAAAAACTTTATTTATTATACTAGTAGATGTAAAATCCATAAAAATATTCCAACATAACGATGCACGTATTGAGTACGCAAAATGGATATACTTTTTGAATAGATCGAGAAGGATGGAGTATAGCCAACTAACATAAAGTCTTTCCAAATTCATGAGAAAGGTATAAAGAAGAGGGAAGCCCACCACAGAAGGAAAGGAAGGGTGGGGCATAGGAAAGGATACGGAAGATCTGTGTAGGGACGCGAGCAAACGTTCACGTGGGTGC
Source organism: Adenophora triphylla var. japonica (assembly GCA_022495995.1). Lineage (NCBI taxonomy): Eukaryota > Viridiplantae > Streptophyta > Magnoliopsida > Asterales > Campanulaceae > Adenophora > Adenophora triphylla. The sequence goes on along the minus strand of JAFEMH010004867.1, from coordinate 162,292 downwards.
CAAGACTGACTGGACTATCTTATATTAAGGCCGTTTTTTTTATTTTTTTATTTAATTAATTATTTACAACAATAATAAGATAATGTAGTTGTACTACATTTACATCTAAAACCGAAAAAGATTCTCCCTTCCGTCTTTATTCCAACCCTCCTCACTTTTCCATCGACAAACTTCGATTACAACAATACCACTATGAAATTCAATTATATATAGCTCTGTGTGCTGTGTATTAATACCGGCGTCATTGGACAATTTTATGTTCATTATGGCTTTCTAGTTGGACAATTCATACTAACAAATCTTCTGTTACTATCAAATTGGATAATATTCTCTGCAAATTTGCAATTTTAAATATTTCCTCCTATTATATTATACAGTATGTGTTGTTAGTATAAAAAGTGAATTGAAAAATGAAGTAAGAAGTAGACATAGACATAGAAAATATGGCAGCTTTCATCATGTCCGGAGGAGCACAAACCAAACGTCCTCAACATTTTTGCAATCGATTTGGTGGACGGGATAGATAGCTATTTTAACGATAACTTTTTATCCACTAGTCGATTAAATCTTTGACTTCATTATAATGTACTCTAGTTTTTTGGTGTGGTAGAAAATAGTAAGTAAATAATTGTTTAAATATGCAAGTGAATCTCATAAAATATCTTCTTTTTTTTAAAAAAAAATCATTTTGGGAAAGTCTAATAGTTAGTTAGACGCCCAAAAGAATAAAAACGGTAGCAGAACTCATAAGTGTTTTTTTTTTTAAATTACATAAATATTTATTTATGATACAGGAGCGAGAGCGACCGCGCTCATGGGGGTGCGCGACCGCGCTCAAGACGGTGTTAACCAGGCATCAGTTTCTGCCAAGGTGCGCGACCGCGCTCGGGAGGAGAGCGACCGCGCTGAAGACGAGGGAGAACTGGCGTGAGCCTCGGCCAAGGTGCGCGACCGCGCTGGGCCTAAGGGCGGCCGCGCTCGAGACGGAGGATTGAAGACTGATTCCTTTTTAATTACGGAAAAAACTCTTAATTTTGGCATTTTATTTATTTTGGGAACTCTTTTATTTGCTGCCTAGGTAGAAGTATAAATACTTAGTCTCTTATTTTTGGAGAATAACTTAATTATTATTGATTTCCAATTCAAAGAGGTTTTCTCTTTAATTTTCTGGTGGATTCCAGATTTGTGTTCTTGAGGATTCATCGCTTGTGAATTCTTGTGATTAGTGCGCTAATCACGAATCTATCTTGCTTCCGTCTTTGCGTCGGTTGGTATCAGGCAGCCGTATCCTGTCTTTTCACCATACGAGGGATTATGGGAGATCAGGCTACCAAGGGCGATATCGAGGGGATTACTAACGCCATCGGCTGCGTTGACGACACGTATCGCCGCGTTGGTTCTTTGCTCAACAGGGGGCGGAATGATAATCGAGGCCGTAGGGAGTGAAGGAGACAGAGGAAGAACCTGTTCGACGTCCTCGGAGGGTGAAAATCGGGAAGAGGATGGATCCGGTTCGGAGGAAGAAGTCGTGGAGGATGATGGAGAACAAGGTAACAATCAAAATCGCCATGATTATAGAATTAAAATGAAATCCCTCATTTTTATGGAACTATGGGTATAGAGGACTTTCTAGACTGGCAAACTAATGTCGATCGCTTCTTTGAGGTCATGGAAGTACCTGCTAATAAACAGGTAAAGATGGTAGCGATTCGTTTGAAGAGTACTGCTGCAGTTTGGTGGGATAAACTAGTAGTACAGAGACGACGACAAGGGAAGGAGCCAGTTAGGACTTGGAGGCGGATGAAGCAGTTGATCTCCGGAAGGTTTTTGCCTGCAGATTACGAGCAGATTTTGTATAAGTTATATCCGAATTGTGTTCAAGGCAAAGAGGGCGGTTGATGAGTATACTGCGAGTTTCAGAGGTACACCTGCAAGGTGGAGATCGATGAGTCGAGGAGCAGAAGGTTGCACGCTACATCAATGGTCTGAAGGGCTCAATACAAGACAAGATGGGTTTGCATCAAGTACGGAATTTGACAGATGCTTCTACTCTGGCCTTGAGGGCGGAGCTTATGGAGAAGTCGAGTACAAGGGTCTTTAATGCTCCTTTTCGCAAATGGAGTCCGCAAGGTGGTGCTGATGAAGGGAGTAACAAGGAGAAGGGGGCGACTAGTAGCTCTGCAGGAAGCTTGATTCGAGTGGGGAACGGCGCGACGAGGGAACCGTGTAGCGGCGAGCAACTCGACGAGGGAACAAGGCCGTACGAAAAACGGCAAATCCGTATGCCAAGCCGAGGGAGATAAATGTTTTATTTGTGGGGATTCGGTCATAGGTCCAACGTTTGCCCCGGTAGAGCGACTGCGCATTCTTAGAAGAGGAAGAAGAAGTAGAGGAGGAGGATGATGAGTATCTGGAGCCGAGTTCGCAGAGGAGGAGTCAGGAGAACATGTGGGTTTTGTTCTTGACGGATGTTGCTATCTTCCAAGGACGAGGGCGAGAGGAAGAATCTTTTTCGTGCACACTGCTCCATTGCTAACAAGGTATGCAATTTAATTGTTGATAATGGTTGCCTTTGAAAATTTAGTTTCGCGAGAAATTAGTTGATTTCCTTGGATTGAAACCTGAACCACATGAGAAACCACATGGTTTGGGGTGGGTGAATACGGGTTCGTAACTTAGAGTGTCACGTACTTGTAGGGTTCCCATCTCTATCGGGAAACACTATAAGGAGGAAGTTGTTCGTGATGTGCCGAATATGGATGTATGTCATGTATTATTGGGTCGTCCATGGCAATACGATCATGATATTACCTATAGGGGTAAGGATAATGTGGTGTTGTTCAACCTGGAACAAGCACAAGATTGCTATAGCTCTGCTTTCGGTTTGAAAAGCCGGTTGAAGAAGATAAGCGGGGGTGTTGATGCTTATTCGGAATGAGAAGGATCTTGCCGCGGCTATTGAGGAGTCGGAGTATTTTGCCCTATAGTCATTAAGGGGTTGTTGGGTTACGTCGGTGTGGAGATTGGGTTGCCAAGGGACATTGAAGAACTACTTGCAGATTTTCGTGGGTTGCTATCCGAAGAATTGCCAAATGATCTACCACCTATGAGGGACATTCAAAGCATCGATTGACTTGATTCCGGAGCTAGCTTGCCAAACCTTCCACATTATCGCATGAGTCCTAAGGAGAATGAGATACTTCGAGAGCAGATTGAGGACTTCTTGCGAAAGGGGTTTATTAGGGAGAGCATGAGTCCGTGTGCGGCCGGTTTTACTTGTGCCAAAGAAGGGTAATCAGTGGCGTATGTGTGTGGACAGCGGGCCATCAACAAAATTACCATCAAGTATCGATTTCCTATTCCCGTTTGGAAGATATGCTTGATGAGTTATACGGGTCGAGAGTGTTCACGAAACTGGATTTGCGCAATGGTACCATCGATTCGGATTAGGCCAGAGATGAGTGGAAAATGACCTTCAAAAGCAAGGATGGCCTTTATGAGTGGCTTGTCATGCCATTCGGACTCTCGAATGCCCCTAGCACTTTCATGCGGTTGATGAATCAGGTATTCCGACCTTTTATTGGTTCTTTTGTTGTCGTTTATTTCGATGATATTCGATTTATAGTAGAGATAGAACTGCACATCTCGATCATCTTAGGCAAGTATTGCAAGTCCTAAAAGATAATCACTCTACATCAATCTTAAGAAGTGTATTTTCGCACCAACAAGTTACTTTTTCCGGGTTTTGTGGTTGGTGAGGATGGTATTCAAAGGTGGATGAGGAGAAAGTGAGGGCCATTAGAGATTGGCCACCCCAACTTCGTCACCGAGGCGCGTAGCTTTCATGGCTTAGCTACCTTCTATAGGAGGTTTGTTCGAATTTCGCACCATCACTTGCTCCTATTACCGAGTGTTTGAAGAAGGGTAAGTTTCATTGGGGTTTTGAGCAAGAACAGAGTTTTGCCCTCATTAAGGAAAAACTTTGACCGCACCCGCTCTTGCCCTACCCGACTTTGATAAAATCTTTCGGGTGGAATGTGATGCTAGTGGTGTAGGGATTGGAGGCGTCCTATCACAAGAGAAGCGACTGTGGCTTTCTTTAGTGAGAAGTTGAGCGAGGCGCGTCAGTAAGTGGAGTACTTATGACCGGGAATTCTATCTCGTTTTTCGGGCCTTGCGACAGTGGGAGCATTATCTTGTTCGTAGGGAATTTATTTTATTTTCCGATCATCTTGCCCTCAAGTTCTTGCAGCGGCCGAAAGGTGATAAACAAGATGCATGCTCGATGGGTTAGTTATCTCGTAAGTTTCCTTTCATTATCCAACATAAGTCCGGGGTTCGTAACAAAGTGGCGACGCTCCGAGTAGGAGGGCTTCCTTATTACTTACACGTCTCGGGAAGTCGTCGGGTTTGAGTTGTCAAGGAATTATATGGGGAAGATCCGGATTTCAAGGAACTATGGTTTAAGTGTGTGGGCAAGCACCCGAGTGCGAATTTTCAATGTCCGTGATGGTTTTCTGTTCAAAGGAGACCGATGTGCATTCCCGCGACGTCATTACGTGAGAAGCTGATCCGAGACTTGCATGGGGGAGGCCTTAGTGGACACTTGGGGCGTGACAAGACAATCGCTAGCTTGGAGGAGCGTTATTTCTGGCCTCAACTGCGGAAGGATGCGGGTGCTATCGTCAGGCGTTGTTATGTTTGTCAGGTATCTAAAGGTCAATCTCAAAATACTGGTCTTTATTTGCCTTTGCCTATTCCTGATGATATATGGCTCGATTTATCTATGGATTTTGTGTTGGGTTTACCTCGCACTCAACGAGTGTGGATTGTTTTCGTGGTAGTGGATCGATTTTCCAAAATGTCTCATTTTATTGCTTGCAAGAAGACCTCGGATGCTTCTAATATTGCAAAGTTGTTCTTTCGAGAGGTGGTACGTCTTCACGGTGTTCCTAAGTCCATTACTTCAGCATAGGGACACTAAGTTTTGAGCCATTTTTGGGTGACATTATGGCGTATGTTTGGTACTCGCGTTGAATAGAAGTTCTACGGCTCATCCACGTACGTACGGGACAGACCGAGGTTACAAACAGGACATTGGGAAACATGATCGAAGTGTTTGTGGGGACAAGCCGAAGCAGCTGGGATTTGGCATTACCGCAGTGGAGTTTGCTTACAACGGTAGCGGTTCATTCTGGCCACGGGTAAATCACCATTTTACGTAGTCTATTCGTCGACGCCAAGGCATGTTGTTGATTTGGTACCTTTACCAAGGGGTCGTGGTGTGAGCCAAGCAATGAAAATATGGCCAATGAAGTGTGTGTCCAAAGAAGAGGTTCGGGCCAAATTGGAGGCAACGGGAGTGAAGAATAAAGCCGCTGCAGACAAGAAGAAACGGGTCAAAGTTTTCAAGGTTGGGGATGATGTTATGGTTTTCCTTCGACGAGAGCGTTTTCTGCTGGGCACGTACAAGAAATTGCAACCTCGCAAGTATGGGCCTTTCAAGGTGACTCGGAAGATCAATGACAATGCATATGTGGTGGCTCTTCCTGATAATTTGACCATCTCGAATACTTTCAACGTGGCGGACATATATGAGTATCATGCGGATGGAGTTCTTTATCTGATGAGAACTCGGAGTCGAGTTCTTTGGAGGTGGAGGAGGCGATACGGGAGCGAGCGCGACCGCGCTCGTGGGGGTGCGCGGCCCGCGCTCAAGACGGTGTTAACCAGGCATCGGTTTACGCGAAGGTGCGCGACCGCGCTGGGAGGAGAGCGACCGCGCCGAAGACGAGGAGAACCGGCGTGAGCCTCGGACCATATGCGCGGCACAGGCCGAGGGCCTGGGTGCGGCGCGCTCGAGATCCTGGAGGATTGAAGACCGATTCCTTTTTAATTACGGAAAAACTCTTAATTTTGGCATTTTATTTATTTTGGGAACTCTTTTATTTGCTGCCTAGGTAGAAGTATAAATACTTAGTCTCTTATTTTTGGAGAATAACTTAATTATTATTGATTTCCAATTCAAAGAGGTTTTCTCTTTAATTTTCTGGTGGATTCCAGATTTGTGTTCTTGAGGATTCATCGCTTGTGAATTCTTGTGATTAGTGCGCTAATCACGAATCTATCTTGCTTCCGTGCTGCGTCAATTTATTTAAGAATAAAATTGTCTAAAATGCTATTCACAATTTGTTATTTTGAAAATGAGACTTGTAATTTGAGAAGTATTAAAAAAAATAGAATTTGTATTTTGGGAGAAATGGATGAGCATTTAATTTAAAGAATCAAGTACTCCCTCCGTCTCTAAAAGTTTGTCCCATTTGACTTTTTAATTGAATTTTGACCACAAATATATGACAATTTAATTATGCTCATAAAATTCTAAATTTTTTTTATTGATTCACCATTAATAATATTATCAACAACAACTTTTAGAATTTCATGAACATGATTAATCTCTCATAAATTGGTGGTCAAAATTTAACAAAAAAGTCAAATGAGACAAACTTTTAGGAACGAAGGGAGTATTTACAATTATTATGGATTACAAAAAATACATATTAACCATGTGGTTCACATCGAAGAATATAACTATGTTATGGCCCCTCTTCTTTATTTTTCCTAGGCAGATTTGCCTTTGACTCATCGTAGGCCTCATGTTTTGATTCTTATTATTGAATGTGCCGTGGAAACCTTTTTTATGATTATTTTATGCAGCTCACTGCCTCTTTTTTACGTTTGTGACTTTTTCGGTTTTTCCTATTTACAATCGGCCACAAACATCGGTTCTCTCTCGTCCAAATTAACTGTTGTATTTTTTAAATTTTTACTGATTTTAAGAAAAATTATTATTACTACGATTTAATGAAAAAATCTAAAGGATATTTTAATGAATCTGAGAAAGTATATGCTATGAGCAGTGAGTAACAAAGGATATTTTAATGAAAAATATGAATTTTTGCCCCAATTAAGCAAAGGAAAAATACTCTAAAATTTATTTACCCATTTTAATTAGTAAAAACAGTTTTCACTCATTTCAATTTATTTTTTTTGACTTTACCACTGAGCGAAAGTATGCTATGTTACATACGATCCAATTCTCTTGGTCTCTTCCCAAGGACAATGCTTCTATATATATTATGATGCATTTAAGCCTAGAACTCAATGGTAGTTGCATGATGAAATATTGATCAGGATGTTGTATAATAATTTTTAAATATTGCATATAAAATATAATATGATATAATAATGTATAAAAATTTATGGGGCATTCAAAATTAATAAGGAATTTGAGAAGAAATGATTTATTTCAAATGAAAATTACAAATAAAATTCCCTTTTTTTTTTTCTTATTTGATCTTACTTATTATGAAGACAAAAAAGGGCGACATATTTTAAATTGGCAAGAATAATCATAAAGGCCGACATTCCACATGGTCTAATTCTCTCAGTGGCCCATGAGAGTTCCACGTCTGGACCCCAGGTGAAGCTGTTGAATCATGCTTGGATTAGGATAGAGCCCGGAGGTTGACCGAAAAGACTTACGTTTTTAAATGAATTGAATACTCTTTATCCTTATATATATATATATATACTGGTAAAAATCTGTATTCGAGAACACATGTTTTTTTTTTTTTTTTTTAAGGGCAAAATGGGAAAGAAAAGAACTTAGTGAGGGCAAAATGAGAAATTTGACATTTAAAACTGTTCACACAACTGTTCCCGAACAGTTGTGTTTTATATTATAGATATTCCCACCGCACTATAAATTACACTAATTCTTTTTCGTATGACATTCCATTACAAATTAGATATTTTATAAAATAGAAATGTTTTATTACTTTTATATTAATTAAACTCAAATATCATATTAACAACAACAATTTAATTATTATTTCCTATTTTATTTTTTCTCTCGTATCTCATTTTTCATATTCACGATACCTACACCGCTAACATCTTTAATTAATTCTCATATAAATAGTAAGTGTATAGTTTGTAGAAGAAAATACATATCTTATGTGCAAAGATATCAACGATTTGAGACACTTGTCGTAATATGACACAAAGTTTTTTTTTTTGAAACGTTTGATATCGATAAATTGTGTTTTGACCCATGGTCAATCAATCGAAATCAGAAATTATAAAAAGAGGTTGTTAAGGCAATTTTTGTGTTGTGTTTAGACCGGACACTCAACATATCCTCGAGATAGCCACGCTTACCGGAGATTTGGCACCGGCTAAAACTAAAATTGATGAAAGTCAAAATTCCTTACCCAATTCTGATGGTCAAACGACCAGAGTTGTGTACTCCACCAATTAACTGCTCTTTCCTCCAACCTTTGAGTTTGTAAACGTACGCTAAATAAATGGAAAAGGTTGTTACACTATAATTTGTGAACCACGTTGGTCAACTCACTTTATTGAATGCGGAAAACATTTATTAATTTCATCTAACTAATTAACATTCTAACCCAAACCACTAAAAAAATGCATGCATGTTTGCATTAAACTCCCTTTCCTTGCAAGTATATACGTGGCTTAATTGAGTATTGCTTCTTCTTTTCTTTTCCTTTTAAATTTTTAAAATTAAATAATACTTTAAATCACCCCCTTCGCCTCGATTGCCCTACTTTGACTTTTATAATCAACAACAACAACAAAATATTAGTAACAAAATAATTTAGTGTTGACTAATATGAATATTCATATGAAATCAGTTTTAAGAAAAAAAAAAAAGAGAAAAAGGAGGGGAGGGGACAAAAGAAAGAAAAAATAATAATAAACGATAAATAAATTAAGAAATAGGTGGAAATTAGAACAACCGATTTTTTTATTTTATTTTCTTACCATAATTTTTTATATATGTAAATATTCCTATGTAATAATTTCGACATTAGAAATATTGTCAATAACAAATTTAAGATATAAAATTATGATTAAAATTAGATTGAATTGATTATAAAAAGAAAAAGTAAACCAAACTTTTCCAACTCACATTTCACATTTTGCATATTTTCTCTATAGGGACAGAGACGGCTTGAGCTAAGTACATGCAGATAAAATTAGCTTAGGATTTGTGAAATACTCCTTCCGTCCCATATTAACTTACCCATTTACTGTTGATTGAGAATGAAAAATAAGAATTGAATATATATAATGCTATTAAAATAGGAATTGTGAGTTGGTAGGAGAGAGAAAGAGGGGTAGAGAATAGTAAGTGGAGAGAAAGTGGGATAGAGAATAGTAAGTGAATAGTTGTTGTGAGTATGACAAGTGGGTCTCATGAATAAAGAAGTACTAAAAAGTTTTCTTTTCAAAAAAATGAAACTTTAAAGTGAGACACCAAAAATATTAAAATGGGTAAGATTTTATGGGTCGGAGGGAATATCCATTACGATCTTAGGGCTTGAATAGATAGTGAAATCAGTTACTGAGGACGTAAGTGGGAAAATTGCCGTACTAATTGGATTCCTTTTTGTTGTGAATTTGATGGTCCCCCGTTGCAATTAAGACAAAAAATCAACACACCCACAAGTACAATAATGAAAGAAACACACACACAAGAACACAAGAGTTGTTTACCCGATTCATTCAACACATAAATTACGTCCGGGGGCAATTGCCAAGCCAATATGTTATTAGACACCTTCTAATATGTTGCTACAATGAGTTCTAGGTCGTATCTATGTTTATATAGTAATACAAGAAAACCCTAAATCAAATTAAGAAGAGTTCTAATCAAAATAGGAAACAAATCTGTAACTGTGAAAATTTCCACCAGGCACGTGGGCGGTCGCCCCAAGACACCGTGGGCGGTCGCCCCCCAGAAAATCCCACGAGCCATGACATTCTGTACACCTGGGCGGTCACCCACCACCACATGGGCGGTCGCCCATCACAACAGAAAGTCCTCCGTGTTTTTCCTCCTTGATCTCAGCAACTCCTCCGACTTAGACTCCTTTTTCCTCATAGTTTAGGACTCCAATCCCAACAATCTCCCACCGGAGACTAAACTAACAAGCATAGAACACCCATCAACTCCCACCACGAAGTAAAGACCTTCTAACACATTTCCCCCCTCCCATATTGGCTTGACACTACCGCACCTCTCCTCAAGTACTAAGGCGAGTTGAAACCAAGCGACGTTTCAACCTCTCCGTGTTAGATGATTCTTGCCTCCCCAAATCAGCTTCTACCTTGATTTCTCCCCGCAAGTCTAACTTCGTCTTCTCCCTCCAGACCCACCTTCCTTGCAATGCTTCCCCTTGAAACTTGGACACACCTTGTTTCTTGCATCGTCTGTTTTTGGTCTGAAATCGCTCTCTGTTAGGGCACTTGGACTTCCACACCACGTTGATCAACTTTGTGTCCCCCCCAACATACCGTTTCTTGATGTCTTCCCTTTTTACACCAACATGCCGGTTCTTTAGCCTCTTGCTCCCACCGGAACGAATGTCGACATTGTAGGTAGAGTACAACATCCTCCCCTTAACCCCACGAGCTACCACCTTAGCCCTTTTGTGACTTCCCAAGACCCACCAATGAAAGAAACACCATACCCTTCATTGTCAAGTTGTCCTACGAAATCACCCTTCTCCTCAAATCCGGAACATGCATCACGTCGTGTAGTTGTAAAACAGCCCCAGTTAGGTGTCTTCATCATCACATCCCCTTACCTTTGATCTTCAATGGTTGACCATCACCAAGATAGAGAACCCCAAAATCTCCAGTTTTATACCGCTTCATTGATTACGCATCCCCACTCAGCATGACAAGAAGCTTGGGAATCCAACACCCAAATCTTCACCGCTTGCCCTATCCTAGATTAATACATCTCCATCATCATCCACCACGTGTGCACCACCATCTTTACCCGGACAGTCATAACTGATATGACCTAATTCGCCACAATTGTAGCACTTGACCTTTTTCCCCTTTTTCGGTCCTCCCCTTTTTCTCTCCACCCTAAGTGCAGCCCCATCTACGGAAGATTCTTCCCTTTTCTCTTTTCTTCGCAACTCCTCTTGAAGGATGAGATCTCCAACCTCCGTATACACCAATGCTGTTTTCGACGTACTAATCGTTGTGACAGTAACCTCCCAACTATCAGGCAATGATTTTAGTAGAAAACAAGCTAGCACTTCATCGGAGAAAGTAATATCAACACTTTTCAATTGGTCCACCATACCTTTGAAATTGCCGATATGACTTGCCGCTGTCTGCCCCTCTGACATCTTCGCATTCGCATACCTCTTTATCAAATGCACCTTATTGATATTCGACGGCTTCTCATACATGACTGACAGCGTTTGTAGCAACTCCACCGTTGTCTTGGCCTCCATAGCGTTCCGTGCAACGTCGTCGATTAGGGCACTCCTTACCGCTCCTAACGCCTTCCGATCCAACGTCTCCCAATCATCTTGTGACATGTCTTCGGGCTTCTCCTTCAAGGGTTTATGAAGATCCTTACAATAAAGGTAATCTTCAATCCTTGTCCTCCAAAACGTGAAATTCACACCGCTGAATTTCTCGATTGAGTTCTTCATCTGATTGCTTCACCAAGTCCCCAAGAACGCGATTCAAAAAATCAACTAATGAAACTTTGAATCCTCCGAACCAATGCTCTGATACCAGTTGTTATGAATTTGATGGTCCCCCGTTGCAATCAAGACAAGAAATCAACACACCCACAAGCACAATAATGAAAGAAACACACACACAAGAACACAAGAGTTGTTTACCCGATTCATTCAACACATGAACTACGTCCGGGGGCAATTGCCAAACCGATATGTTATTAGACACCTTCTAATATGTTGCTACAATGAGTTCTAGGTCGTATCTATGTTTATATAGTAATACAAGGAAACCCTAAATCAAATTAAGAAGAGTTCTAATCAAAATAGAAAACAAATCTGCTGCAGAAAATTCCCACCCGACACGTGGGCGGTCGCCCAAGACACCATGGGCGATCGCCCAAGCAGAAAATCCCACGAGCCATGACATTCTGTACACCTGGGCGATCGCCCACCACCACATGGGCGGTCGCCCATCACAACAGAAAGTCCTCCGTGTTTTTCCTCCTTGATCTCAGCAACTCCTCCGACTTAGACTCCTTTTTCCTTATAGTTTAGGACTTCAATCCCAACACTTTTAATAACCATCGATTTTCAATATATCAATTGGCTGAAAAATATAATATTTTTGTCTATTTACTTGGGCATTAAACGCATATATGCCTCTAAGTTCATTTTCCGCCATATGCTCTTTTATTTACCTTTAATTAGGAGAAATATGACCATTGTTAACTTTTCATTTAAAATTTAACGAAATCGCTAACTAGATGAGTTATTTGGTAATTTTACACGTAGTTTGATTTTGGTTTTTTCATTAACCATCAAGTCTACTTGGCAAGTTCATGCCATGTGTACATTCAAAATTTTGGATAAAAAGTTAAAGAAGGTCATATTTCGCCTAATTAAATGTAAGTACAAGGACATATGTTCGAAAAATAAACTTAGAGAGAAAATCTACGTCTACTAATGCCTAAGTAACGGGGCAAAAAAATCATTTTTTTCGAATTGACATGTCATTACAGATTTAATGTCCGGCACACTTCAAAGTTCTCGCATGTATATAATACATGAGTTACATTTGAGATAATACTGATCACCGGTGATTGGATCCATAAAGTGTTTTTGGTGAACGTCAAAATTTTATTTTGCATATATAGACAATATTCCCTCCATATCAGAAAGTTAGTCCCAATTTGATTTTCAAAGTTAGTCTCACTTTGATTTTCATGGCCAACTCAATCACACTTTGATCATAATTTTATAAAAATTTAATTATTCCTTTGCAATTCTAAGATTTGATATTGATTTATCATTAAAAATACTATTAATCACTTTAGGGATAATTAGGTTTTTATAAAGTTATATTCAAAATTAAATTGGGTTTACTATGAAAGTTAAAGTAGAACAATATTTCCGGGAGGAGGGAGTTTAATTCAAAATAATAACCTTTATTTTGCTTTCTAGTATTTAATGTATAAAAGAAAATAATAAAAGAAAATGACATTGCAAGTACCTACAGAAACATGATACTCCTATAAAGTATTTTTATCATTAAGATTCCCCCTCACTGAAACACTGTAAATAATCAATCTATCTGTCCAAAAGTAAGTTATTAGATTTAACACCAACAATAATGTATACAAGTACATCATTTTCTTTTTATCATTAACATTGATTGCAATAACTTCCTTAAAATACAAACAAGTACATTTGGGATATTTTGTTAGAAAATGACAATTATATTTGGATGGGGAGTAAAACAAATCTTAATAGGGTTAACTATTATAAGTCAAGTTCATACTCCTTTCGTTCCTGAAAGATTGTCTCATTTGTCATTTTGACTTGTCCCAAAAAATATATCCCATTTCTAAATTTAGGCATGAATGTTAGTGCAAATCTACTAAGATACAAGAATGTGAAACTCTTTCTTAATAATTGCAAAATGTACAACAGGACAATCTTTTAGGGACGAAGAGAGTATATAATTCTTTGATTCCATGGATGATACAACAAATCTATCATCAAACACAAGATGCATGAATGTATCCTAATCTCTAAGCTAAGAGTAGGGTTAACTATTATAAGTCAAGTTCATATATAATTCTTTGATTCCATGGATGATACTACAAATCTATCATCAAACACAAGATGCATCATGCATGACTGTATCCTAATCTCTGAGCTAAGAGTGCAAAACTAAAATAAAAAATAATTCCTACATCCCGGTTTAAGGTTTTTACTTTCTTTTTTAGTTTGTCTTAGTTTATGGTTCTTAGTTGTTTTATATCATAAAATGAACAATGAGACTCAGTTGATACACTCACAGTAACAACTCACTTACTATTTCTTATCATTTTTTATCTCTTCTACTTTATTTTTCTTAATTTTCATATAAATTCGGTTAAACTAGAAATATTAAACTCAATTTAAGATCTCATGTTGAAAAGGTAATACCAAGAATCTTTTTAATTTAGTGTGTCAACATTGAGCTTTAACTTTTGTACACTTGTTTTGCCCCTTAAAAGAAAAAGGGCATTTAGCTAATCTACCTAGACAGGAACATCTAGGGTTCCTCATCACTGCATATCTTCTCTACAATCTCACCTTCCATTAACAATTCATTAGTCATGATGCTCCCCTCTTCCCTTAATAAAAATAACAAAAGTCATTTTTTTACATGTTCATAAATAAATATAGCATTTCTAAAAAAGGGTAAATCCCGGAGCGCCAAGCGCTCCCCGTCAAGCGGGGGTTCGGAGGAAGTATTTCTCATCTACGTGTGGACAATAATTAAATGTGTTTAGCATAACAACAAATTAGTATCACACAGTTACTATTTTAAACACCATAATCTACTTAACTAATTGCCGTCGCCATAATCGACAAAGCTAATTTCCAGTTGCTTGCACAGCCTTCATTGTCAATCCGACGGGATCTGAATGTCATTTTCAGAAAAATATTAACTGGGGTGTTTATGTGATTAACAATATTAATTATTATTGTTCAATAATAAATAATGGTGTTCTTGGATTTATGTAGTAATATTAAAGGGTATATTCTGGATAGTATGCAGTCATCAAATCTATTACTGATTTTGATGGCAAAAATATAGCTAGACCTACACTTTATATTCAAAGTATTGTCACGATTCCACAAAATATAATTAATTTCAATTTTAATTTTAAATATTGGGCTGGCATTTATGAAGTCTTTTTATAATGTTTTAACAGCGACATGTATATTGGCCATATTGACAGGAGTACAATCAAATATTATTATTTTTTATTTGGTGGGTTGGAATGTAAAGTTTTGAATATTTTATTAACAGGACTTTGAAAACTATGTGTGCTTTTTTTTTTTTTTTAATAAGATATTGGAGGTTATTAATTTATTATTTATTGGTTTAATAATTTAAAAAAGAGGAAATATACAGAATAATTTATTTTCATGAATTCCTCCAACAAGTGGACAATTTGTGTAGTGGTTTATAGAGGTGACTGGTGATGAGTGGAACAAGTTCATCAGCTACAATTTCATGGATAGGCATTAATTCTATAGGGCAATAATTGTAAAGAAAATATTGCTAAAATTATAATCCATACAATAATGCTAATGAACTATTTAACAGTCACAACTTACTTAATTTATTATAAGAATAACGGTTGAAAGTGATAATTATTGCATTTGTCGGAGGTTGAACTCCTAGCCTCTGTGTGTTTTTTTTTTCCTCCTCTTTTTAAGAGGATCAACATATGTTCCCATATTCTTCCCATTGATGACTCAAACTCGGGACCTTTAGTCTCAAGTGAGAAGTTTCTACCATCAGACTACAACCTTCTTGTCTCTCTGTGTGTGTATGAAAACAAATATTGAATTTCGCTTCAAATTGAGCTTTTGGCTAGAAACTCTAATTAACATTAATTTCTCTCTCTCAAATCTAAATGTGTACCTCTGTTGTATGAGTATGTTCCTTAATTTGCATAATTCATACCATCATTTTGTCTATCTTTTGGGAGTTGAAACAAATTAAAGTCATAATATCTTTCAATTCCTTTCCTGTCCTGCCCTTTCTCATTATCAAAGTAGAAAGTGCAGGACCTACACAACTGGCATTTCTTAGACAGGGCTGCCATAAAAAACAATGTTAAACATCTCCAACTTTTGGTCTTTTATTTGATTTATCAGAGACAGAGAATCACCCTTTCTTTTCACCTTCTGACACATTCATTTTTCTAGATTTGATTCCTCACTATCCATCCATCCATCTCTCATTATTGTTAATTAATTAAATCCCTATACTCACTTTAATTAACCATTTAATTAATTCAAATTGACTCCTAAGCTCAATCTTTTGATTCAATCCACAGTTGAATTAGCCCATTGTTTTTGTATGTAGAACCTAATGGCTTGAATTTTAACAAAAAAAATTAAATAAATGAAAAAATCCCTTTCATTTTGTGAACGCGATCGATCTTAGAAATCTTTGGTATGATCAAGAAAATTTAATATACTTATGGAAGACAATACCGATAACAAGAACCAACTTGACACATGAAACAACTTCCATCGGCGGGCGAGATCTTATATACTCCCTCCGTCCCACGTGATTGAGGACCATTTTTCCGGGCACGGTAATTAAGAAATATTATTAAGATAATAAAAATGTGTGGTAGGAAATGAAGAGAGAGAATGAGTGGAGTTGGTTGAATAAATTGTGTGATAGGAAATGAAGAGAGAGAATGAGTGGGTGGGGTAGGGTGAATATAAAATAATAAATTTATTTCCATTTTGGGCAGTTTGCATTCACGTGGGACGGACCAAAAAGGAAATAAGTTTGCATTCACGTGGGACGGAGGGAGTATATATATAAGAAATCTTACCAATATTACTTGTCAAACAATGCAGGCCTACTTCTCAGTGTGAGAGAGAATGACCATTTGATTATGAACACTTGATACTCATGCATGGTTGCTGCAAAATGATCTAATGCAAGTAATTGAAACTTATCCATTTGTCTCCCACCATCATCGTTCCAAAATGAATGACCGCTTAAAAAATATTGTTCCAAAATAAATGACTGTTTGGGATAAAACTATTTTTTAACAGAATATTTACGTTGGGACGGAATGAATTCATCTTTTGGTTTTATCAAAAAAAAAAAATATATATCCTTTTGGGATCATTTTATTGTAAACCTCATCAGCCAATAATTGGTTCCAAGAATTCATGCGTGTTCAATTCGAAGTTTCTATGTTAACTGTAATCGCAAGCAATATAAACTTGTTGAAGAAAAGTGTTCTATTTTTGGAATTACTTACTCAATGATAGTAAGTCCTAATCAATCATATAATAAATGTCACTGTTGACTTAACAATTTTTAGGAATATATTTTAATTATTTGTACATTTCTTGTATTATATATTTACCAATTTACTCAATTTATTTCTTATTTATAAATACAACACCTATTTTTTTTTTGGGGGGGAAGTAGGCGCAACCACTTTCTCTATGTCCTAAAAAAATATTCCTATTTTTTTTTTGTCGTTAATACGAAGGTAATTTAAACAGTATTTTCAAGTTGATTTAGTTATCAAATACAAATTGTTATTGATAGTATTTATAATAACAACTTTCATTAAGATAATTAAATTAATTCAAAATTATTGCTCAAAATACCTTTGGTTAATGGGAAAAAAAAACGAAAAAATTATTTCTGTAGAAAGAGAGTATTATTTATGGGACTTATGGAGTAACTAGATTATAAGGCGTCAATCTTAATCAGTGAGTTTATGACGGAAGATATACATGGGTATTGGGTACGCTAAATTATTCAATTCATGTGTGTCTGGTTCCACTCATATTAAAACCTCAAAAGTCAATAGAAGAAAGACTAAAACATTTCCTCATACGACAAACAAACACGAAAATAAGAGAGAACCCGAAAAGGACATTAATATTCGCTATCTATAGTATAAATCACACCAACACTATCTACAATCTACAGTGGATATACATAAATACACGGCCCCTTCCTCTCCCTCAAAATACACG
Source organism: Adenophora triphylla var. japonica (assembly GCA_022495995.1). Classification (NCBI taxonomy): domain Eukaryota; kingdom Viridiplantae; phylum Streptophyta; class Magnoliopsida; order Asterales; family Campanulaceae; genus Adenophora; species Adenophora triphylla. The sequence continues at coordinate 144,662 of JAFEMH010004867.1, read as the reverse complement.
GCCAACGCAATTTACCAAATTACCCATTTATATATAATTTTTTTTTTTTTTTTCATTTCAAATTCAATCAAACACACAGCTCTTCCTCTCCCTCGCTCTCTCTCTCTCGCACACACCACGACGACGAAGAATGGCTCGAGTAAAAATTCCGGCCGTCCTCTGCTTGGAGCGTCCGCCGCCGCTACCACCAATGCCATCGCCGCCGCCTCCACTTCTACCACCTTGCCCGTGAAGAAGGTAATGCAATTTGAACGTAATTTAAACCTAATTTTACATTCCCAATGTCTAATTTTTGCTTGATTGATTCAATTGATTTGGACGTCTTTCATGAACTGGTTTCTTCAATTGATTTCGACGTTCTTTCTTTGATAATAACCAAACCGAGAGATTCTCGTGTAAACTCACACGAGATGCATCTCGTGTGAGTTCACACGAGATTCATCTCGTGTGAACTCACACGAGATGCATCTCGTGTGAGATCACACGAGATTCTTCTCGTGTGAGTTCACACGAGATGAATCTCGTGTGAGTTCACACGAGAAGTGCCCAAAGGTCCACTCTTTTCCTTTGCATCGTTCATAGTCGCTTATAAATGCTAAATAGCTAATTTATTGTATCTTATTTGATTTTTTGTAGGCACGTGAACGTATGACCGCGTCCAATAGAAAGAGGAAGGCCGAGACGGCAGCCTACGGTAGATAAACGCAAAGAAAAGTATACATGATAGGACTATCGTGCGTGGGCCGATCTTGAGACCGAGCAGACGAGCGTGACCGATATTGATTCTCGATGATAGTGATGAGGAGGATGTAGGAGGTGATGAGGCATCCACCGATTCGATGATAGTGGTGAGGAGGATGAGGAGGAGGAGGGGAGGGATGATGCCGATGATGATGAGGATGAGGAGGAGGAGGAGGGAGGGGAGGGATGATGCGATGATGATGAGGAGGAGGAGGAGGAGATACATGATGTTAGACCTTTCGAGGCACGGGAGGGGGAGGGGGAGGGATGTGGCTAGAGGGCGGGGACGGGGAGGAGGCGGTGCGGGTGAGGAGGAGCCACCATCATGGCAGCCTTCAGAGTGACCTGGTGGCGGCCCGTAGAATGTTTCACTTTTATACGGGTTTGGTGATCACAGAGCCCGAGAGATTTGGAGGGACTCCACTAGTGAGTCACGGTGACTTTTCACACGAGGCTGCAAAGATTCGCAAAAGTAAGATAATCATTTATGTTAATTTATTAAAATCTTGAAGTTGTTTGGCACACACTCTAAATATTCCATTAATTATACATCTCGTACTTTTCTCGATCTCGAGTATTGATTATATTTTTGTTTGGAATAAACAGTTCAAGCGTGATGATCTCGGAGGCTTAATGATAGAGCCTGGCCGACCCTCGTTGATGCACGGGCATCCAAAGAATGCGACGATGCCACCATTCAGAGGCCTAACCATGCGCCGATGACGGCATTTTTGGAACGCGGTCTCCCCGAGACTAACTCGTTCCACATGCCGTGGGGAGATGACCATTACGTTACACGACGTATCTCATATCCTGGGTATGTTGTTATATATTATCAATTTCAAGACTATATTAACTATCTACATTCATCTCTTGTACTAAAATGTGTTATTTCATCTTCAATTTACAGTATCACTGTCTAGGTGCACCTGTTCGGCATCCGGATCCGGTGCCCGACCTATCCAGGCATCAGTAGACACCTCGTTTTGGGCGGCCGGATACTTATTAAAGGATGTCCGACGGCTCTTTTCTTCCCGTATACCGCACATGACTGATGCCCAGCGTGCTTGCGTATATCCTGCACCTCTTGGGTTCCACGATGTTCGTGGACAAGAGTCGAGATAAGGTGCCCGCACTACCTTCCTTTATGCATGGATCTTGAGAGACTCCCACTCTCTCCCGGGGATCGGCTACATTGGCTTATTTATACCGAGAGTTGGGGAAGGCGTCCGGATCCGGATGCAAGCAGATGGGTGGTTGTGCGACATCGCTAGAGGTACATCTTACTCTACTCACTTTCTTTTTACTCTGTCGACTCCCCCTGTAATTACATGTTGCATTTGATTAGTATTTAATACTTTTTACATACATCTCGGGGTGGATATACGAGTACTTCCCGGATTTCCGGCGACTTTACGACCCGCACCGGCACAGGGGCGGCGAGAGCCCGTAGATGGTCACGTGCCGATGCACTGGGAGGGCATTGGATCATCTAGTGCGGTATCGCCGCACTCTTGGACAGGATGCATGTTGATAGGGTGAGTTATTCATATTAAAACTGTTTCAAATTGTTACACTCCTCCGTTATTATGTAGACTCGCCTAACAAAGTCTACTCACAGTGTTGCTTGGACTCCTTATGGTATTGGAGCGGACTCGATCGCCGGTTTCACACTTCGTGGGGTTATACGCTTTGTGACATCACCTGAGGCGTATATGCACGATCGTGTTACTGTGCGGTTCGGGTACAGCGAAGAGATCCCAGACGGCCCCCGTGACTCCCACGAGATGTATTTTGTCAAAGGGTCAGAAGGGATACCAAAAGGAGTATGGTGACGGAGATGATTTTTGGGACGGGTGGGTGTTGTTCGACATGCATGAGTTCAGGCCCGTTCCCCGATGGGGGCCACCACTAGATACTACATCTTCTCCGTGACTCGATGATTATATGGAGTGGTTTACGGCTAGGAGTCATGTTCGGATATCTAATCCGATACACGATCCTCCCGTTGACATTCCACCTCCCCCACCTCCCAGGTTGATGTTCCACCGCAGCCTGGGGTTGCAGCGATCGCAGATCTCATACTTCCATTAGTGACAGATGCGAGTCTCCCCGAGTACGCCAGAGATATACTTAGACGGGCACACGAGGGTTTAGGTCGTCTCATGTAGGAGGTCGCATTTATGTATTGTTGATTATGGAGTTTTGGTATATTTCTAGTACTGATTATGGAGTTGGATTTAAAAAGTTGTTAGTATGCTCCCAATCTGACGGTTCTCTGGAACTTCCGGTCCGGGGTTTATTCGCCTTTGAAATATGATCTGGCTCGTAAGCATCTCTTGTTTGGTGATTTAGCCCTTCTTCCATCGTTTTGAATAACTTTCTCCTTACCGGTTCAGGTGCTTTCTCAAATTTATTCAACATAGCTTGAAAATTGTCTTTATTTATTGAAGGCTCAGATGGAGGGTTGTCTACTTCAATATCCAACTTCTTCCAAAAATCATGAATCGAGGCCAGCTCAATCCGTCCCCCACAGTCCTCTATCCTTGCAATCTCGTGACTACATGGAAGTCCATGTGTTCGCCTGTAGTAACACCCGCAGGCATCCTCAGTGATGACATTACCCCCATTACGACCCCGCTTGATTTTCCTCAAGTCGACCCCGCTCTTGTCGATAATGCGCAAGGCTTAGTTGACACTTTAGTCAATATGTTGTGATACATATTACGGGTCCTCAAATCAATTGGAGTTACGGTCTTTGATCTATTCATACCTCGTTTGATATTTTTAGTTGGATATCGAAGATCTTATGAGCCTTTTTGAAGATTGTGTCAAAAGTAGAAGAAGCACTCCCAATGCCTTCTTCAACCTCGTTATGCTCACCCTCGATCCCGTTTCTGGTATGGGTCCCAAAGTGTGGTAACCCATCCGTGTGCATGGACAGAATATTCGAGAGTATGGAGTAATCCATGTATCGCGGAGGTAATCCAATAATACAGGATAAGATATGAAACGGTCACAAAGCCCTTGCTAACGTTCTCGTCCCATTCGCCTGGAGGTAGGGCGTAGATTGCATAATTGAAACTCCTCATGAATGATTACGCCAAATCCTCGCTACACGTAATTTAAGTAATTATATATATTATAAACAAAGAAAATCAATAAATAAGTAAATAAGTAAATAAATAAATACCTGTATGACTCAATCCATGCCTTCTAACATTGACTTCGATATGCCTCCGACACAAGAAGTGTGCGGTGTCGGGAAAACTGTACGGAGAGCGCCGATAAAACCCGATTCACGATCGGTGACAAAAGCTGTTGGCAGCGGGAGGTGTAAGCAAATGTGCAAATTGTCCAATGCCCATTTGTAATCATCCGCACTCGATACTTGAGGAACGCATACGCTATTGTGAAATTATGCCCGGTGGAAGTAAATCCTACAAGCGCAAGAAGTACGAGTCCATAGCAGTTGGTGTTGTAAGTGCAATCACCTTGTACAACATATGGAAAACGGTTTAGCATCTTCATTGCTAATGGGTGAGAGAAGAATATATCGCCGATCATGCCACTCTCGCCGTCTTCCCTCGTGTAGTATGTATATTCATGATCTACGAGTAATTTAAGGAATTGTTGTAGCGGGGTCCTTCCTTGTCGTTCTTTTTCTCTATATTTTGTGATGGCATTGCGGACGTGCACGGAGTGCTCACATTCTTCTCATCGTTCATCTTTAACATTGCAACTATGTCATTTGGACGCAATGAACATTCACTTGCCCTACACACAACGTCATATTCGGCACTGTCAATTTCCCGAGAGGAAAACCTTCCTGATACAAAGGAAAGTCATGATTATGCATACCATTCCTTACAACATAACCCCATAACCCATCATCCCTCCTTTTCTTTGGCATATAGTTTAAAACTACACTCTCTCTTCTTGCTACTACTCTTCTTTATATTCTTAGATCTTAGGGCTGTGATATCCACCAAAATGACATATTATCATCGCATAAGCTAGTTTATTTCCAATTCTATTCTTCGAGTTCTGTATAACAAGGTGTATATTTCGACGCCTCGCGATTTCCCGTACATGTGCAAGAAGCGCATCCCTGTTTGGAAATAATTTCGATGTCGTGAATTCATCATCGATATCCAGGAAATGGACCCCGCAAAATACAGTACCGATCGGTTTCAAAGCTCAGGTAAGTATATATTTCGTGTATAAATACACGACATAGTTCAGTACATCTCGTGTTATTGTACACGATATGTAAGCAACTATGCCGTGTATTTTTACACGAAATTATCTCCGTCCAAGATGGAATTTTGATTTCGATTTTGATCACAATACAAAACAAAAGATTAAAACTTACTTCATATAAGCTTGGATCATTAAGACTTGGAGAATGATGATGTGGAGGAGAATTTGGTGAGATTCCTTCTTCTTCATCAAGGACAAATTCTATATCATCAAGGTTAATATTTTCATAAGAATCCATGCTATGATCATAGAAGCTTGGATCATTGAAACTTGGAGAATGTTCATGTGGAGGATAATTTGGTGAGATTCCTTCTTCTTCATCAAGGACAAATTCTATATCATCAAGGTTAATATACTCATAAGAATCCATGCTATGATCATTGATTTTTGGAGAATGTTGGGGAGAATTTTGTGAGGAATCCATGCTATGAACTTAGAGATTGATTTTTTGAATAATAATGGGGTTTATGGTTTTACATTCGAGAATAGGTTTGTTTTAAGGAATTATAAACGGCGAATTCAACGCAGCTCGTTTTGAAGGGTTACAGGATTTTAAACCTCTCGTGTAAATTTACACGAGATATAAGAATATATTTCGTGTGTTTTTACACGAGATGTATAAATTATAAATGGCTGCCTATTTATTTTTTTTTAATTTTTTTCTACATTCTAAATGTCATTTAAAGTGTTTTTCATCTCTATGAAAATACTCAAAATCCAAATGGAAATTGAGTTACAAATATGTGCCATTATTTAGGGTTTTTAGGGTTTTCTGTGTCCCGATCTTGCCAAAAATGGTATACGCCTACCTCGTTTAATTTTTTTTTATTTTTTTCTAGATTCTAAATGACATTTAAAATGTTTTTCATCTACATGAGTTTCCTCAAAATCCAAATGGAGATTGAGTTACAAATTTTGCCATTATTTAGGGCAAGTTTTAGGGTTTTCTATGTCCCGATCTTGCCAAAAATGGTATACTACACCTGAATTTATTTTTTTATTTTTTTCTAGATTCTAAATGACATTTAAAATGTTTTTCATCTACATGAGTTTCCTCAAAATCCAAATGGATATTGAGTTACAAATTTTTGCCATTATTTAGGGTTTTTAGGGTTTTACGTGTCCCGATCTTGCCAAAAATGGTATACGGCTACCTCGTTTATTTTTTTTTTATTTTTTTCTAGATTCTAAATGACATTTAAAATGTTTTTCATCTACATGAGTTTCCTCAAAATCCAAATGGATATTGAGTTACAAATTTTTGCCATTATTTAGGGTTTTTAGGGTTTTATGTGTCCCGATCTTGCCAAAAATGGTATAAGGCTACCTCGTTTAATTTTTTTTTAATTTTTTTCTAGATTCTAAATGACATTTAAAATGTTTTTCATCTACATGAGTTTCCTCAAAATCCAAATGGATATTGAGTTACAAATTTTGCCATTTTTAGGGTTTTAGGGTTTTACGTGTCCCGATCTTGCCAAAAATGGTATACGCCTACCTCGTTTATTTTTTTTTTTATTTTTTTCTAGATTCTAAATGACATTTAAAATGTTTTTCATCTACATGAGTTTCCTCGAAATCCAAATGGATATTGAGTTACAAATTTTTGCCATTATTTAGGGTTTTTAGGGTTTTACGTGTCCCGATCTTGCCAAAAATGGTATACGGCTACCTCGTTTAATTTTTTTTAATTTTTTTCTAGATTCTAAATGACATTTAAAGTGTTTTTCATCTACATGAGTTTCCTCAAAATCCAAATGGATATTGAGTTACAAATATTTGCCATTATTTAGGGTTTTTAGGGTTTTACGTGTCCCGATCTTGCCAAAAATGGTATACGGCTACCTAGTTTATTTTTTTTTTATTTTTTTCTAGATTCTAAATGACATTTAAAATGTTTTCATCTACATGAGTTTCCTCAAAATCCAAATGGATATTGAGTTACAAATTTTTGCCATTATTTAGGGTTTTTAGGGTTTTCTGTGTCCCGATCTTGCCAAAAATGGTATAAGGCTACCTCGTTTAATTTTTTTTAATTTTTTTCTAGATTCTAAATGACATTTAAAATGTTTTTCATCTACATGAGTTTCCTCAAAATCCAAATGGATATTGAGTTACAAATTTTTGCCATTATTTAGGGTTTTTAGGGTTTTACGTGTCCCGATCTTGCCAAAAATGGTATACGGCTACCTCGTTTAATTTTTTTTAATTTTTTTCTAGATTCTAAATGACATTTAAAGTGTTTTTCATCTACATGAGTTTCCTCAAAATCCAAATGGATATTGAGTTACAAATATTTGCCATTATTTAGGGTTTTTAGGGTTTTACGTGTCCCGATCTTGCCAAAAATGGTATACGGCTACCTCGTTTAATTTTTTTTAATTTTTTTCTAGATTCTAAATGACATTTAAAATGTTTTTCATCTACATGAGTTTCCTCAAAATCCAAATGGATATTGAGTTACAAATTTTTGCCATTTTTTAGGGTTTTTAGGGTTTTCTGTGTCCCGATCTTGCCAAAAATGGTATACTCCTACCTCGTTTATTTTTTTTTTTATTTTTTTCTAGATTCTAAATGACATTTAAAATGTTTTTCATCTACATGAGTTTCCTCAAAATCCAAATGGATATTGAGTTACAAATTTTGCCATTATTTAGGGTTTTTAGGGTTTTACGTGTCCCGATCTTGCCATACATGGTATACGGCTACCTCGTTTAATTTTTTTTATTTTTTTTTTAGATTCTAAATGACATTTAAAATGTTTTTCATCTACATGAGTTTCCTCAAAATCCAAATGGAGATTGAGTTACAAATATTTGCCATTATTTAGGGTTTTTAGGGTTTTACGTGTCCGATCTTGCCAAAAATGGTATACGGCTACCTCGTTTATTTTTTTTTTAATTTTTTTATAGATTCTAAATGACATTTAAAATGTTTTTCATCTACATGAGTTTTCTCAAAATCCAAATGGAGATTGAGTTACAAATTTTTGCCATTTTTTAGGGTTTTTAGGGTTTTACGTGTCCCGATCTTGCCAAAAATGGTATACGCCTACCTCGTTTAATTTTTTTTATTTTTTTCTAGATTCTAAATGACATTTAAAATGTTTTTCATCTACATGAGTTTCCTCAAAATCCAAATGGATATTGAGTTACAAATTTTGCCATTTTTTAGGGTTTTTAGGGTTTTACGTGTCCCGATCTTGCCAAAAATGGTATACTCCTACCTCGTTTATTTTTTTTATTTTTTCTAGATTCTAAATGACATTTAAAATGTTTTTCATCTACATGAGTTTCCTCAAAATCCAAATGGATATTGAGTTACAAATTTTGCCATTATTTAGGGTTTTTAGGGTTTTACGTGTCCCGATCTTGCCAAAAATGGTATACGGCTACCTCGTTTAATTTTTTTAATTTTTTTCTAGATTCTAAATTACATTTAAAGTGTTTTTCATCTATATGAGTTTCCTCAAAATCCAAATGGATATTGAGTTACAAAATTTTGCCATTTTTTAGGGTTTTTAGGGTTTTACGTGTCCCGATCTTGCCAAAAATGGTATACGCCTACCTCGTTTAATTTTTTTTTATTTTTTTCTAGATTCTAAATGACATTTAAAATGTTTTTCATCTACATGAGTTTCCTCAAAATCCAAATGGAGATTGAGTTACAAATATTTGCCATTATTTAGGGTTTTTAGGGTTTTACGTGTCCCGATCTTGCCAAAAATGGTATACGGCTACCTCGTTTATTTTTTTTAATTTTTTTCTAGATTCTAAATGACATTTAAAATGTTTTTCATCTACATGAGTTTTCTCAAAATCCAAATGGAGATTGAGTTACAAATTTTTGCCATTTTTAGGGTTTTTAGGGTTTTTTGTGTCCCGATCTTGCCAAAAATGGTATACGCCTACCTCGTTTAATTTTTTTTTATTTTTTTCTAGATTCTAAATGACATTTAAAATGTTTTTCATCTACATGAGTTTCCTCAAAATCCAAATGGATATTGAGTTACAAATTTTTGCCATTTTTTAGGGTTTTTAGGGTTTTACGTGTCCCGATCTTGCCAAAAATGGTATACGCCTACCTCGTTTATTTTTTTATTTTTTTCTAGATTCTAAATGACATTTAAAATGTTTTTCATCTACATGAGTTTCCTCAAAATCCAAATGGATATTGAGTTACAAATTTTTGCCATTATTTAGGGTTTTTAGGGTTTTACGTGTCCCGATCTTGCCAAAAATGGTATACGCCTACCTCGTTTAATTTTTTTAATTTTTTTCTAGATTCTAAATGACATTTAAAATGTTTTTCATCTACATGAGTTTCCTCAAAATCCAAATGGATATTGAGTTACAAATTTTGCCATTATTTAGGGTTTTTAGGGTTTTACGTGTCCCGATCTTGTCAAAAATGGTATACGGCTACCTCGTTTATTTTTATTTAAAGTGTTTTTCATCTACATGAGTTTCCTCAAAATCCAAATGGAGATTGAGTTACAAATATTTGCCAATTAAAGGGTTTTATGTGTCTCGTATGTATCCACACGAGATACATCTCGTGTTGATACACACGATATACATCTCGTGTATATCCACACGATACACATCTCGTGTGGATCTATGCGAGATGAGTGAAGAATTACAAACCCATTACCAAAACAGCAACAACCATCATCATCATCAACACTAAACAACCGATTACCAAAACCTGAATATTCAATCAAATGAAAGGGCCCTTTTAATGGTGGACGAAGATAAATCTCGTGTAAAATCACACGAGATTATTCTCGTGTGAGTTCACACGAGATAAACTGAAAAGAGAGTTCCTCTCTTGGACGCATCAATGGCGTCACTAACAATTCAAATCGTAACCTCCTTTTCCAACAATCAATGATCCAATTACTTCAAACCCTTTCAACAAAAGTGTCCTCAAATCATACGCACGGAAAAATTCAACTAAATCAATCACAAACGCACGAGCAAACAAAGAATCGGATTATTGGGAGTTAGGGTTACCTGATTCTCTGACGAAATCGGGTGAAAAGGGGTCGGAGGGGTGGGTGTGAATGCACTTGAAGGTGGATATTAATGTGATGGGAGAGACGAAGGGAGAACCTATCAACCATTGGAGACCTGCTTCGTTGTTGATGATGATATCATTCGCAGTGTCCATGGTGAACGATTGAAATTTTTCTGCGAGGTGTGTCGTGTGATTCTACACGTGATAAAGGCATTGATATCGTGTAGAATCACACGAGACGGAAGGGCAAAATTGGAATATACCGTTCTCTGTATTTTTCGGGCCGTGTATTTAGTATTTACCGCGTATCTACAGTACAATGAACAATATTAAATACCGAATTTTCCATTTTGCCCTCATACATTTGTCCATTTTCCATTTTGTTCTTAAAAAAAAATTCTTTTAAATTAAAAAAAAAATAATTAAAAAAAAACACGCGTCCTTGGACACGGGCATGTACTAGTGATAAATATATAGGACTTCTAGAAAATGGATGATTAAAAAAAAAAAAATACAAAAAATAGAGTAAAAAATCTAAGAACATAATTTGTAGCTAAAATGGATGATAACAAACGTGATATGTGTGAAAGTAAGTAGGTACCATGTCCAATCCTGATATATAGAGTAAAAAATCTAAGAACATAATTTGTAGCTAAAATGGATGATAACAAACGTGATATGATATGTGTGAAAGTAAGTAGGTACCATGTCCAATCCTGATTTTAAATACTCCCTCCGTTTCATAATAATAGACTAGTCTCATTTCACTACTAAAAACTGTCTGTTTACCGACGAAATTACCGACGAACAAACAATTTTTTGATTGACTAACTATCAGCCTCGATCTCTTCTTTTCTTCTTCTTACTTGGTTAACAATTTTTTTGTGAAACAAACAAAAAAATGACAAATGAAAACATATTTATGAGACGGAACGAGTATCACTTTGCATACCTTACCATTTATCTAGTGATCCATCGCTAGTGATCTAACACGATCTAAGGATTTTAGATAAAGTGGGACGTAACATGTAACATTTAGATCACTAGTTATCTAGTTATCCGACACAAGTGATCCAACACGATCTAAGGATCTTAGATAAAGTGGGATGTAACATGTAACATTTAGATCACTAGTAACACTGAAGCACGCGGTACCCAAAATAATGCAAAAATAATAATTCAAATATGGACTTAAAAGTCTTGAGTACCCTAATATCATAACGAGCAATGTTAATGGTACAAAATAATCTCACAAAATTTTAGCCACAGAGAGATAAGACAAAACTCGATAGAATGTTGAATTAATGAATAGTGGAGCCTACAACCACAATAATGCTCTGTCACTTATTGATAACAAGATTTTATGAATTTTTTTGTAACTTTAGGCTCCGTTTGTTTGAGGGGAAATGTTTTTCGGAAAACATTTTTCTCATTTTTCGGTGTTTGTTTCGAACCAGAAAATGGGGTAAACTTCATTTTTATCTTATTTTTCGGAAAACATTTTTATTTTTCGAAAAATATTTTGCCAAAAATCATTTTTTAAAAAATGTTTTACGCTAAACAAACGGAGCCTTAGTATTAGTCTTTCGTAACCTAAAGAAAAAGAGTAAGTTTTGGGAGAAATCAGTTTCTCCATAAATTATAAAAAGTCCAATTTTTTTCAACTTGCAAATATTTGACGAATATAAGAGCAGTTTAAAAAAACAGGACTTTTTATAACTTAGGAAGAAACTAGTTTCTCCCAAAATATTGTGAAAGAAAAATATGGTAGACTGATAATATAAAGGATATAGGGTTGGGGTTGGAGTAGGTAAGATCATTTTCCAAATCCTGATCATACCAAACACTGTATGTATGCAAGGTACCTTAATTTCATAATTAAAATGGTCAAATCATAATCCAGGGGAATTAAAGCGGTCAAAAAACAAATCTCATTTATATATAATTAGTAGCTAGGCTAGGTAGGAACTAAGACTTAACAAAAAAAATAAAAATGAGAGGGGTAATATATTATATATTCCATTGGAATTTGGTAGATATATGTTCCTTTTTTGTGTATGAAAATAAAGGATGAGAGGTTGAGCATCTAGCACAAAATCTTTAGCTAACCTAGGGTCCATTTAGTACCACAATTATTTTCATATCACAACAATGACTTTAAGTCCATGGCATTATTATCTGATGTGGCACCATAAAATCTCCCGTCCATGACTATAAAAGTCATTGATCGATAACTTTTTTTTTTTTTTTTTTTTTTTTTTTTTGTTGCCAGACAATGGGCTTCACTGAGTTGGATTGTTTTTTTTTTTTTTTTTTTCGACCAATTAGCGGGTGACACGTGTCATATTTTTGAAATTAATTTTTTCTTTACAAAAATTGCAATTAACATATAAAAAATAATAAAAATACAAGAATATTGAAAAAGCTACCATTATTAATAAAAGTAGGTGAGAGAAACTGATGATTTTTGTCATGAATGGAGATAAAATTGTTTGGAGTTGTGTTTTTTATGACTGATGACGTGAAACTGAGGTAGAGGAGAGAGGGATGGGTTTGAAGTTTCATGGATAAAGATGCTCTAAGGCCCCCTCTCCATGACTTTGGAACATCTACCTCGGAATCAGACTGTTGTACAGAAATCCAAAATTTTAATTACAGAATGCAACTCATGTTATTATAATATCTAACTCATGTTACTATAATGTTCTCGCATACAAATACAATGTAACTTATGTTAGTTTTTCCTTACTGTATGGAGAAACGGGTTTTTTAATATTCAGAAACTTTCAAAATGAATATTCAGAAACCTTCAAAATGTTTTTGGATATTCATTTGATGATTTCTGGATATACATTTGAAGGTTTCTGGGTATCCAGAAACCTTCAATAAGCAATTTTTGGATATGCACCTAACACATTTCTGGATATACATTCACATACTTCTGGATATGAACCAACACATTTCTGGATTGTCAGTTTAAAGTTTATGGATATTCATTTTGAAGGTTTCTGGATACTCATTTTGAATGTTTCTGAATATTCATTTGATGGTTTCTGGATATACATTTGAAGGTTTCTGGATACTCATTTTATAGTTTCTGGACATGGTCAATTGTGTGTTTCTGAATATTCAATTTGGTAGTTCTGAATATTAAAAAACACGTTTCTCCATAATTTATGGAGAAACGCATTTCTCCAAAGACCTACTCTATTATAAATTGTACTCTGTAACAACTAATCTATTATGACTTTGGTATAGTCTCAAACCCCGGATCCCCCTCTCCATTTTCTAGCTCAATATAAACCATGAAACAAATCATGTAATAATGTATAAACAAATAAAGCACGTTTATTAAAACATCCATGGATAAGTCTACTGTAATATTTATTATGGAGTCGTTTTTGAGAGCTACTACTCACTATCTACTCTCTCAGAATCCATTGACTTTGATCATCCTTTTTTTCTTCTTTTCTTCCAGCCATGTTTGGTTGTAAGTCACCTTATTGATTATGAGGTGCATGTAAGTGTGTACATTAGTCGGTCACGTAATGACATAATTTTCAACCAAATTAACTTGTGTTCACATTTTTTTGATATCAATAAAATCAGTGTCAGTAATATACTCCTTCCGTCTCAAAACAATATACTCCCTCCGTCCTACATTAGCTTACTTATTTACTATTGAGAACGAAAAAATAAGGAGTGAATATATATAATGTTATTAAAGTAGAAATTGTGAGTGGGTAGGAGAGAGAAAGTGGGGTAGAGAATGGTAAGTGGATAGTTGTTGTGAATATGAAAAGTAGGTCCCATGAATAAAGAAGTATTAAAAAGTTTTCTTTTTAGAAAAGTGAAACTTTAAAGTGGGACGCCCAAAATAGCAAAATGGGTAAGGTTTTATGGGAGGAGGGAGTATTAAGTAATAAATTTAGAATGACATAATTTTCAATTTTTTGTTTTTCCATTTACATACACAAAGGTACTTTAAGTAATAAAATTAAACTAATTTAACTATTCTAATAAAAATTTAAAATTTATCGTTGATAAACTATTATAATTACTATTAATAACAATTTTTAGAATTCAATGATCTTATAATGTTAGGGACCCATGACCAATGTTGCCCTTGGTCTTCTCCATAAGGCCCATATTATTTCTCCTTGTTTATATGGAAAGCAAGTGACCTTATAATGTTAGGGATCCATGACCAATGTTGCCCCATAATAGCCCATTACATAAGTCATGACTTCTTCTCGATAATCAAAATTTATCTATAAGGAAAAAGCAAACAACATAAAGTAGAAAATTTAACAATTTTTAACAAGACCAAACAAGTAAAGAAACAAATTTTTTGTGTTCTTAGTACAAGTCGAAATGATACACTATACTACAACAATTCACTACTACCTCTGTCGTTAAATGAATGTACATTCTTAATAAATTTTTATCTCAAAATGAATGTCATTTTTGTAAAAAAGTTTGTCTCTAAATGTATTTTTTACCAAAAATTTTTCACCATTCATTTTATACTTGAAAAACTAAATGTTTAGAAATCAAATAACAAGAATATTCATGCATCTTTGCTAAAGAAGTATAAAAAGTGACCATTTTCAGAATGTCTGTAAAATGAAATTTGAACATTCATTTAGGGATAGGGACAGAGGGAGTAGCATATAGCATAAGTGATGCAGCCAGGAAAACTTAGACTTTTTTATTTCGATGCATTACAAGCATGGATCAGAAGAAGGAGTTGGCAAGAGATGATGAACCCCCAGCATTCAAGTACATACAACGCCTTGCATGAAATCCCACTATTTTCCCTTCGGTCACTACTAAAAATCATATTTATTGAGACGGGAAAGGGTCTCATTAAGTTGCCTAACATAGGATCTAGTACCGTTCCTGTTTGAATTAGGATAAAACAGGGACAAATAGGGGTCTCAATAAGTGGGTGTCACAAATATTTTAGAGACGGCAATTACCGTCCCTGACATAAATATTACATGTTAAAATAGGGACCATTAGAAAATGCTGTCCCAAATTAGGGACTATTAGAGAATTGCTGTCTCAAAAGAGAGAGCATTATAGAATTGCTGTCTCAAATTTTTATACACAGAGATTATTGTTAATTTCTGTTCCAAGCAAAGTGTCTCTAAAAGACATATTTCTTGTAGTGAGTAATTCCAGATGTAGAAAATGTTCCCAACTATCCCTCACCAAATGGCCCCCAACTTGCTTCTACTTGGGTCACTTGCATACTATCATCCCCTTTGCTTTTAGGACCATAATACCCACCGGCATACACATGTTATCACTTCATCAGGGTACTCAAAGATACCTCATACCCCAAAAAAAAGGAGAAACTATTTAGGTAGAGAAAGTAAAAATAAAGTAGCTGCTGAGGGAGATGTTTATTACACTTACGCGTTGTGATGTTTATTAGGGGCTAGGGGAGCCTCTCATTCGATGGGATATGCTCAAAGTTTTTTATATCCCGATCGAAGCTGAACCTTGTGAAGAACGGATACAGTTATGGGATACAGGTACGACATTATGCGGATATGAGAATATGTCAAAGTCTGAAGATATAATATACTGGTACCTGAAGAGCGAAGACACTCTACTATATGATATTAAACCAATTTTTGGAATCCAAATGTTAGGCTAAATGGGAGAGTATTGGAAATTGACTTCCTATAGTCACGGTTAAGAGTTGAAGAGCAATGAGCTAGGAGATGTGCCTGTGGTTCTGCATAGACGAGGGAAATCGGAAGACCCAAATGAAATGCTATTATGGATAACATTAACACGAACAAGAAAAATTGAAGGTTCTTCCTAGGGTTTCACCTTGCTGCCGCCGGCAACCCTCTTTTCTCCGGCCAATGGCCTCTTCGTCGTCTGGTTTTGCTCCTTCTATGGGTCATGGCCCAAGCCCGGCTGTTGCTGCTCCTGTTCCGCCGCATGGGAATTGTGTGAGAGATACACCTCCTTTAAACCCTAATCCTAAACCGCCTTCAAACCCTAATACCGCTTTTGCCCAGCCGTCATCTCCTACTGCTGCAAAGTCTTTTGCGTCTGTTGTGAAGGGTTTGGCTGCTCATGTATCACATGCTCCGCCGCTTACTACCATTCCTAGTTCTACCCACAAAGGTGAGCCATGCTTGAAGTTTTCGAAAGATATGATCAATGTTTTAGCCCAGCCATTCAAATACACCTTGGTTGGAAAATTTTCTCATGGTCGGCCATCAATGGAAGTTACAAGGCAGCATTTCTTGAAGTTTGGACCGAAGGCGGATTTTAAATTGGGTCATATTGATCCTAAACATATTCTTATTCAGATTGTGCATGAGGGAGATTTCAATAGACCTTGGGCAAAAGAACAATGGCATCTTGGACGTTTTCCTATGCGTGTGTTCCGTTGGTCGCCTTCTTGAAGGCCGGATAAGGAGTCTTCATTATTTCCTGTTTGGGTTGAATTACCCGGCCTCCCAATTCATATGTTTAACAAGGTATGTTTATTTTCTATTGCCAATATATTTGGGGAGCCGCTAGCAATAGATCAAGCAACTTGTAACTTATCAAGACCTAGTGTGGCTAAAGTTCTTGTTCAAGTTGATCTTTTGAAGAAACTTCCGTCTAGAGTTTTCATTGATTGCGGAGATGATTTTTCAAGTTTTTGGCAGCCTTTAGAGTTTGATAACCTCCCAAGCTATTGTATGCACTGCTATAACTTAGGCCATGATCTGAATGAGTGTTTCTACCTTCATCCTAAGAAGCCAAATACGAAGAATGGGGCTGAAGTTAAAGGAGGTAGTGAGGAGGGGTTGAATGAGGGTCACACGGCTGCAAAAGATACTCCGAAAGAGGTAAATGATGGTGGTCTAACGAAGGGTGTCAATGTGGAAAAGAAAATGATTTATGTTGAAAAAGCTAAAGTGAAAGATCTGTCGTCATCGCCAATTGGGAATGTTGAGCCTATCAAGGGGGCATCTCAAGCAGATAAATCTAAAAAAACTGAGGTTGTTGATCTCGATGGGGGGATTGTTCATTCTAACGAGCGGTCAGCCGAAAATGGTTGTGAAGATATAAATACCCATATTGAGACGGTTGACACTCAAGGTGAAGAATTGGTAGTCTTAGATTGGATGACACAGCTATTGTTGAGATAAATACAGGCAATGAAACTCTGGTAGCTACTGCTGCGCTTGGAGCGCAGTTGGGGGCTTTGGTCAATCAAAAGGGGTCTACGGCCTCACCATCCATCCCTATGACGGCTCCTCTAAATCTCGATCGGGAAAAGGTTAGACAAATTCAAGCTTCATCAGCTCCTAACTTACGTCCCTCTACTGCTCGTATGCCAAATCCTAAATATTTTAATCCCGAATTTATAAACCCAAAAAACCTCAAAGAAACTCTTACTATTCGGGAAAAATGCGATTTTAAATCGGAAGGCGGTCTTTCTGCTATTTCTCCTTCGGCATATCATGATGCTCGCACTTATGGGGGTATTGTTGGAGGAGTTCATGTTGACCCGTGGGCTCCAATGGCTGACTGCGATAATTTTGAAGATTATTACGATGAAGAAGATGACTTTCAAAAGGTTAAAGGAAAACGAGGAAAATCTGGATCGAAAGCTAAATCAAAAAACCTCAAGCCTAAAAGGCCTTGGATTTCTGAAAAGGCAATTTGATTGACCTTTTTATTTATTTTATTTTATGGTTTTCTTTTATTTATTGTACTTTTTAATTTTCAATAAAATTAAGGGGGCATTGCCCTTTTCGCCAAAAAAAAAAGAAAAAAAGAAATGCTATTATGGAAATTGCACAAGTTTTAGTTTTGCAAGTATAAAATGAATAACAAAATTTTTAGTGGTAAAAAACATTTAGGGACAGTCAATTAAGGGACGGATGGAGTTTCATTTATCCCTGTTTCTCGTTTCATATGCTATTATGGAAATTGCACAAGTTTTGGTTGGACTAACTCATTTGATGGACATTACAGTTTGAATCATTAAGTTTTTGATATAGTTTCTGGAAAACGGACTCCCACGTTGGAAGTAAAACCATTAAAGGAAAAATTATTTTCATATTCACCCCCTAAGGTTATCAAGTTACCTAGAAAAAAAATCCATTGTTGACATCTCTAATTTACACTAACTCAGCACCACTGTACAATTAAGTTCGGTAGCCACAGGACTATCAGATATTGGTTCAGATTTTTTGGTGTTTCGGAATATGTTCATATACTCTATGTCCTTACTTAGTTTATTGGTAAAAAAAAATCCATTGTTGATTTTAACACTCCTCCTTAACGCCGACTCCTTCTTGAACTTTACAAATTGTTTTCTTTGAAGCGCTTCCGTATCGAATTGTTCTTCCGTGTCGTAGAATGACTTCTTAAGTACATTGCCTCCACAGTAGCAAGCTACTTCTTTATCATTATGTTGGCATGACCAAAGTTCCTCAACGAATGCGGATGTTGCCTTCGTGCTTTTCGGCATCTCAAACGAGCTTAAGTTAAACGCTTCAAGACTTGAAGAGAGTTTTAGGCCATCTAATTACGGAGTATTTACTTGGTTTTCTCTACCTATTTGCAGGATTATAAAGAGAATGGAATACACAATAGAGGTTATGTCCTCTGGTGACCTGTCGTTGTATCAATTGTTACACAAGCAGATAGAAAGATGCAGAACTAGAAGAAATAACTACATAGCCATTGGAACTTTTAATGTTTGGGCATTGATCTTTTATTAGTTTTACGCAACTATCAAGCTTGTCGTTGGTGATAAAACGCTTGGAGCCATCTGCTGTAGCTTTATCATGATGAAAACTGAACTGAATATCTCTCCCTCCTGTTCTGGGGTGCTCATCTCACAATCTTTATCTTTATATAGAATGCATGGGGAGCCATCACTCACGTACTTTCCATTCAAGGAACATCCCTAGGCAATTAAACTACTCTCGTAGTTAATGAAACCTAGTTCCTTCGTATGATTCCGCTAATCGAGATTTTCCGCTAGTTACTTCTCTCGATTAACTGGAATCATACAAGTCGGACGTCTCCAAAATGTAAATTTTTTAAGTTTGATATGAAGAGAATTGTTAAGATGAAGAGAAGATGTTATGATTTAAAATTGATTAACAAAGGTGTTGAGTTTCCCAATCCCAAGAACTTGGGGGATTACTCACAAGCCATAGCAAAAACTACAAGGATTAATAAATAAGACATAAATTAAAGTAGAGAAGAAAGATACTTATTTGAAATACTTGTAGGAAAACAAAGGCCGAGAATAAACTTTGATATATTATTGCTTCAATCTTCCAAAGTAACTCCAAGAACAATGGTTGAATCTTTGAGAAATTTAAAAATAATAATGCTAGAGTATTTTGCTATCTTTCTGTATGTTTTCAGATGATTTCTACATATTCAAAACTGACTACAAAGGGCCTTTATATAGGCATTCTAGGATAGGGTCGGATTTCTTCAAAAAGGCACCCCTTCGGCTGATTCAGCAGGTGCTCGATCGAGTCAAGGAAGGTGCTCGGCCGAGCAAGGCCTTCCAGCAAAAACGCATCCTTCTGATCTCTTATGCTCGGCCGATTCATATGAGGTGCTCGGCCGAGCAGAGCTTTCCAGCAAAACTCTACATTCTGGTCCCTTTTGCTCGGCGGAGTCATATGAGGTGCTCGGCCGAGCATCAGCGGGCTTGGGCTGACTTTCTGAAATCTTCAATTTTTACCCCTCTATTTCCATAGGTTTTACTTCAAGCCCATTATACTTCAGAATATGTACCTAAAGCCTATATAATTATACAAAAATACCAACCAAGCATAAAATCTAGAATATAAAATAAAAGAAGCTAATTTAGGCTATATGATACTAAAATTAAAGGCAAATTATGTAATTATAATGCTATAAATGACTATAAAATAGCCATTTATTAATAGGTCGTGACCTAACTTGTTCCGACATATGACAGATCACTCTTACGTTTCTCTGCATAACCAATGCACGAACTCATGTCGACCTCATTTCCTTTGAGAGACCTCGACCGAGCTAAACAGGCGTAGCCAACGCCGCCAAAATAACAAACTCATATATTCTCAGAGACGGTTAATCTCTGTATTCCTGTCGGGTTTAGCGGGATTTAGAAACTTGTCCTATCAATACGGTATAAATATCTACCCTTGATCCTCATGAGAAGATAACCTCAATTTTGCACACTCATTATACTATGTTAATACAGTTTTATAAACAAGACACCTATACTCATCCTCACGCCGGAGGGTGAGGGTCTTAGCCGAAGACCATTCCGGCTAGTAGTTTGTTCTTGATTTCATGTCTTAGACGTTAGAGTACAACCTAATTGCTGGATTAAGGCTGATCGAACCAGTTCCTGCATCATCACAGACCAAGACTATCGACTTGAGTGAGGATTTCTCTAAATTGATCTCTGATCCATCCCATTTTCTCCTCCCTCCCTTTTTTGGTAAGAACGGAAAATCTGGCTATGGCTATGATCGAAATGATCTCACTCGTAAAACCTTAAGTTTATATTTGCTGACATGTACGGATGAGTGTTGTTAAACATACACTCCCCCGTCATAATGTGTTATTGATTAACTTTCATGAAGCCATCATGTCCAAATTAGGCCCAGGCCCAGTTAGATAATGATCCTGTAATTAATTCAGTCCCAAATATTTCGTTAGTTTATTTAACGACAAGCATGTAGTTAAAACCGAAATTGTGAAGGAGAAAATAATTCTTATTTCCCTTTTGGAGAATACAATTGTTTACATCCTAAATATATATACACAAGTGTCCTACTTGGGAAATGATTCTAATGCTAATCATATATTCTACTTTCCTACTTGGAGAAGAACTCTTCCTAATTTACAAACATCATATAAGGAAACAAGATTTAAAAGGAAAAGGAAAAGATATTGACAAAGATATTTTGTCAATATCTCAACACCCCCCTCAAGTTGGAGCGTGTAGGTCACAAACGCCCAACTTGCCAAGAAGATTGAGAAACTGTCGACTACCCAACGCCTTGGTGAGGACATCAGCCAATTGTTCGGATGTGTAAATATACCGAGTTGTGAGGACACCAGTTCGAACAGCATCACGCACAAGATGACAGTCAACTTCAATATGCTTCGTGCGTTCATGATGGACTGGATTGTGCGTCATATGTAGAGCAGATTGGCTATCACAGAGAAGAGGCACCGGAGAGTTTTGTTTAATTCCGAAGGACTGAAGAAGACCAAGTAACCATTTAGCTCACACGTGGCACTAGACATAGATCAATATTTTGCCTCAGCCGAAGAGCGAGAGATCGTACCTTGCTTCTTTGTCTTCCATGAGATCGGTGAGTCACCAAGAAAAATAAAATAGGCAGTGAGAGAACGTCGCGTGATGGGACAACTAGCCCAATCAGAATCACAGTAGGCTCGCAGTTGTAAAAAGGAGGATGTTTTCAAGAGAATTCCTTGTCCAGGATGTGCTTTCAAATAACGAACCACACGAAGAGCAGCAGTCTAATGAGCAATCTTGGGCTTGGTCATAAATTGTGCAAGAATATGCACACAATAGGACAACTTCGGGTGTGTAATGGTGAGATAGATGAGACGCCCTACAAGACGCCGGTAAGGCTCAGGATCACGCAAATCCCTGTCTTCAGTCAAGGCCAAACGGTGATTTTGTTCAATAGGTGTAAGGGCCGGACGAGCACCAAGAAGTCCTGTCTCAGAAAGAATATCAAGGGCATATTTTTCGTTGAGAAAGAAAAATGCCGTCTGGATGTGTAGCTACTTCAAGGACCAAAAAATACTTAAGACGCCCCAAGTATTTCATATGAAAGAAGTTACTGAGATATGCCTTGAAGCGTTGAATTACCTCATGATCATTACCACCAATGACTAAATCATCCACGTACACAAGGACGTGTATCTCAGCAGCGGAAATGGTGTAAGAGAAGAGAGAATAATCAGAATAAGATTGACGGAAGCCATATTTCTTCAAGGCAGTTGACAATTTTTCAAACCAACAACGAGGAGCTTGACGTAAACCATACAGTGATTTCTTGAGCTTGCATACCTTGCCTGAGGAAGAATCATGATGGCCCAAATGTACCTTCATATAGACATCTTCACCAAGATTGCCGTGAAGGAATGCATTGTGAACATCCATTTGATGAAGTTCCCACCCACGAACTGCAACAATGGATAGAAAGACTCGAATAGTGACCATCTTGATTGTTGGTGCAAAAGTTTTTTTGAAATCCACACCTTTAATTGGCGGTTCCCCAATATGACCAAGCGAGCTTTGTGACGTTTAACTGATCCATCCGCTTATACTTAATCTTATAAACCCATTTTTTGTCAATCACCTTCTTGTCAATGGGAGCATTTATTAATTCCCACATACCATTCTGATCAAGAGCAGCAAGTTCTTTGTTCATGGCCTAACACCAATGGGGATATGTATCTGCTTCCCCAAAATGCTTCGGTTCATATCTTGAGTCAACAACAGCCAAGAAATAACGATGTGCCATAGAAAATTTAGTGCAACTAACAAAGTGTGATAAAGGATAGCGAGTACCTGAAGATTTCTTTTAGACAGGCGAACTGGACGGGGAGGGAACTTGTGCGGTGTGAGCCTTGCCCAACTCATATTCAGTTGATGGATACTTTGAAGAGGGGATTCTAGCTCTCTGACCTCGACCCAAAGTCTCTGCTGCAGATTGTTCAGCCTCCTGTAATGGATCAGAAGTGTGTTCGGGCCTCTGATCAGAATCGGTAATCTGTTGTGCGAGAACTTGTGCAGCGGGTTGTTCAAACAACTGTTCAGGTTGTGCATCAGGTTGTTCAAACAACTGGTCAGACAACTGTTCAGGCAGCTGATTGCCCATATGAACATTGTCTTCTTCATAGGCAACTTCATCTGTAGGTGCACAAAGGAATATGTCTGAATCTGTATAGGCTTTTTCTGGATCAGTCCAATCACTAGCAAAGGGAATCTCCTTTTCCACAAAGACAACATCTCGAGAGATGAGCATTTTATGCTCATCAAGATCATACACTAACCAACCTTTCTTCCCAAAAGGATAACCCAAAAAGACACATCGTCTGCTTCGACTAGCAAATTTACCATTATCTCTTCGAGAGTAATGGACATAACATAGAGAACCGAAAACCTTAATGTGTTTGTAGGAAGGGGGTTTTCCAAAAAGAATCTCATAGGGGGTTTTTCCATTGAACAATTTCGAAGGGGTACGATTAATAAGGTGCCCTGCTGCTAATACACACTCCCCCAAAATTTCACCGGTAATTTTGCATAAAACATTAAAACACGAGACACATTCAAGATATGTCTATGCTTCCTCTCCACCCTTCCATTTTGTTGGGATGTATGAATGCAAGTGGTGTGATGCTCAATGCCATTTTCAATAAAATATTTTTCTAAGCAAGTAAATTCCGTCTCATTGTCACTCCTAATTTTTTGACACATTTATTAAATTGCCGTTCGACCATGACAAGAAAATTTATCAAGATTTGAGAAACATCACTTTTGGACTTAACCAAGTAAACCCACACGGCACGAGAACAATCGTCCACAATGGTAAAAAAATAAACGGCTCTACACATTGCAGACTTTCGGTAATCACCCCAAATATCACAATGAATTAAATAAAAAATTTCAATAGAGTTATTGTCACTAAGCAAAAACTTGTCTCTACTTTGTTTAGCTTGGCAACAAATCCCACAAACGTCTTTATTAATACTACTACGATTAATAAAAGCCAATAAACCAACCACTTTACTTGATGGATGACCAAGTCGCTGATGCCACAACTGATAACTTCCAGATTCTCTGATGTTGCAAGCTTGCGTCCCTGTTGGTCCTCTCAAGTAGTATAACCCCCCGTCTTGTTCACCCGTTCCAATCAAAATCTTCGTGGCTCGGTCCTGTACAACTGTAGCGATGCGATTTTAATGAACACATAGTCGCCACTTATTATTTATTTAGGAAAACAATAAGAAAACCTTTTTGATATTTTAAAGAGATTCGAAGGTTCGGGGGTTAATTTATGGGATGGGAAGGTCGTGGAGCACCCATTCCATCCAATCCGGAGATCTGTCTTGCCAATTGAGTATTATCAATCAAACAATATAATAATTAAATAAGAACAAGAAACCCTAATTAATTTTTTAATTAGGAATGTCGGGTTGTATGATTCGAGATCACCTCCATGGATTGAAGGGACTCTAGGCTAACCCTTTTTGATGGGATTATACTACTCTAAAAGCAATTAGAGGAATTGAGAAGAAGAAAGTAAAAATATAGGAGTTTACCTTGTGTTTAGGGAGTATTTGGTTTAGAACGAGGTTCTTGTGTTTTCTCCTCTTTTCTCGATCGAGAAATGATTTGGACGGAGTTCCGCCTTGATTCTAGGCTTGAATCTTGGTATTCGTCTATCAACAAGGTTGATGGACGAATTTGGGTGTTTGTTTATGAGTGATTTACAGGAATCTTTCAAGGAGAGAAACCAGTAAATTGTCTGTCCCTCGAAATACTGAAAGTCATCAAGTATTTATAGGGGTTGATTTACTTGGTCACCAAGATTAGGAGACTCAAGTGGATTAGGATTCCTCCCAAAGAAGGTTCCACAACTCTAAAATCAGTAGAGACCCGAATTGGATAAGAGTTTATCACAAAGAGGTTGAGACGGAGAAGAAAAGTGAATCTGCACATTCTGCAGAGGGATTGTCTCGCGCGAGACACGTATGTCCCGCGCGGGACAACTAGTCAATTGACTATTCTGTCCTCTTCAGTTATTCCGTTAGTCAGTTAGGTCCCAAAACTAACAAGGTTAGTTAGAAACTTAACGAAACATGACGAAACTAATATGCTTTCATCAAAACATAAAAGAGAGACGAAGAGTAGTATAATCATGTAATTATTGGTTCAGAATGGGGTGTCTACAAAAACACACAATTTGTTAGAAAAGTTCACTATGTGATTGGAATCATTAAGTAATTGAGAGACAGATAAGAGATTGCAGTTGAATGTGGGGGCATATAAAACGTTTCTCAAACGCAGATGTGATCCGATGGCAACATCTCCTTCTTTTGTGGCGATCATATATCTTCCATTGGGCAAACCTATGCGATTAACCTCAATATGTCGTACGTTTTCTAGCAGAGCAATATTGCCTGTTATGTGTCGATTAGCTCCACTATCGACAAGCCACGACTCATTATTTGTCTTACCATTCATTCTTCCAGTTGTGCGGTAGGTTGTGCGATCAGTTGTCTGCACATGTGTCTGCACATACTCCTTGAAGTGAGTCCATTGTTCAGGCGTGAATCCCAGCAAGCCAGCCCTATCCTCATTTGTCATTCCAGTAGCTCCCTCTCCGCTGGTATGCACCGTGTTGACTCGTGGGTAGAATGTGCTTGAGCTTCTTCCCGTAGCCGAAGTATTTCCGCCTCGTCCCTTCGTGTTCCTCAAGCGCTATTCTCCCCACCATTCTGGATACCCCACCAGCCTGTAGCATGTATCTGTATCATGTCCCTTCTTCTTGCAGTGAGAACAAACAATACTGCTCCCCTCCTTTCTTTCCATCCTTGAACCAGTTGTGCGCACACCTGTTCCCACAACTGTTTGAACAGCAAAGCTGGCAGGTGCGGGATAATCTTCATGAATGCTGCCCCGGACTCTTTCTTCTCGTGCAACCATGGAATATGCCTTATTAACACTAGTCAAGGGTTCTATGTTTAATATGGAGGACTTCACGTTCTCAAACTTCGGTGTATCAAGCCCCATAACGGATTGCTGAACCCTCTCGTCTTCACGTCGTTGGGCTAGCTTTGTGTTGATGTTGCACCTGAACCCCGCACATGAGCAAGTCAGGAGTGCGTCAAAGTCATTCAACTCATCCCACAGTTTCTTCACACGACCAAAATAGGCCGCCACACTTTCACCTTTCTGTTGTTTGCAGTTTGCTAAATCCGCCTTCAATTGTTGAACCCTTGGTCCATTTCCAACCGAAAACCTCTCCCGCAAGTCATCCCACAACATTTTTTGTATATTCCACATAGCTCACCATCGAACGAAGGCTTGGCTCAATGGCGTTAAAGATCCATGAAACCACCATTGAGTTCACCATTTTCCAATGTTCCAATTCGTCTTCCATGGTGGGTTTTTCAGTGGTTCCATCAATAAAGGTTGTTTTTGTTTTAGTCCTCAATGACCCCTTTAAATCCCTAGCCCATTCTTCATAATTCTCTCCCTTTAATTGAACATGGGTGAGAATCATTCTCGGATTGTCACTTGTCGAAAGAAAGTATGGAGATCGCCTCTCATCCATGACTTTCTTCTCGCCGCTACCCTCGGTATTCATGGCTCTGATACCAAGTTAAAACCGAAATTGTGAAGGAGAAAATAATTCTTATTTCCCTTTTGGAAAATATATATATATATATATATATATATATATACTCCCTCCGTCCCACTTCATTTGAGACCAAAAAAAATGGCACAACTATTAAGGAAAAATGATGTAAGAAAGAGAAAAAGGTAAATGTTGTGAGTATGAAAAATTAAATAGGAGAGAGAATGAGTGGGAGGAATAGTTAGGAGAGAGAATGTTGTGAGTGAAAAAGTAAAATAGGAGAGAGAATGAGTGGGGTAAATAGTGAAGATTCCTTTCCATTTTGGGAAGTATCAATTGAAGTGGGACGGACCAAAAAGGAAATAAGTATCAATTGAAGTGGGACAGAGGGAGTATATATTATCACAAATTTTAGAAATATTTTCACAAATTTTCAATGGTTGAAAGGACAAAAATGCATATATTAAGGGGCCCTTATAATTCTTGGATCCTAAGCTATTGGGCCTTTCTTGCACATGGTAATCACGGCCTGTTTAATGGGTGTTTATCGTTTTATAAAGCGTTAACTATTATTAATTAAGGGTATCAATGGGTGTTTATCGTTTTATAAAGCGTTAACTATTATTAATTAAGGGTATCCAATTTTTTAATCTTGAAAAATGTACTCTCTTCGTTCCTAAGTGAACTAGTGAGTAACCCGTCGGTCCCCGACTAGGGATAAAACACTGAGGTAAAAATTAAATGTAAATATAATTCAAAAAATTAATGAGATAATTTTATGTAATATATTACAACTTGTCGATTTTTTTTATACGCAACGTTTGTAGTCGTGTCATCTGAGTGTTCATGACTATTACATATAAGCACTTTAAGTCATTTTCTTGTAGTTACTCTAGAAAAAATAACATATAATTGTCCATGACTAAATACTGGTCTTGGAAGAAAAAGGCCAACATGAGCGAGCGACTGACCCTCATTGCAAACGAAATGGTCAGTGGGAATTGTCTCCGTTGAAACCTAACCGGAAATTTTGTTGTATCAGAAGGTGACATAATCATCCTCGGTATCAACACCTTCTTGCCAACATTCTTTCCGGACAACATTACCGCCTCGACAACGTGCTTACATATATAATATATATATATATATATATATATATTAAAATAACAGTATATTTTATGTCAAATAATCAAATAATTAATTGTATAAATGTATAATTATATACTAACAAAATTGATTTGCTTACCTATATATATATTAAAAACAAACAAATATTTTTTATACGATAAACTCAGGAATACAGAAAATTAGTAATTTATACCATTGATCAGAATACTAACGAAACAATAACGATAACAAAATCATTCCATTACTGATGTTAGATAAAAAAAAGTATAATTTTCTTATTCACATATCTAATTGAAAATAGGCTTAAAAGGGTGAGTTAGGTGAGCTACGCTTTAAAGTTCAAAAAATTAGCTCTATCATGCCACTTTTTAATTGAAATTTTTTGGACATTCATTTTAGGACGGAGGTAGTATTATACAAAACAGAACAATGTTCACAAATCAGCAAAAGGAACAGTAAAAATTAGCAGTATGCCTCGTCGATACTCGACGGGGCATAGTGAAATTAATTAAACTAACGTAATAGTTAGCATTAATAGAACGTTTAATTTATATTTTTATAGTAAAATAAAAAAAATTATTTGTGCTTCCATCCATTTTCATTTTTAACTAATTTATTGTATAAAATCAACCCCTATAAATTTTAAAAGTTACTAATTGAATTTCAAATGGATGATTGTGATTAATGGATGATGGAAAGATTGATCAATGATATTGTGCCACTTGGAGTTTTTTAGGAGCTTGAAAAACTTTTGCTATTATATATAGTAGATTCACAAACTCCTTTTTTTTCGGATTTGTGAGTGACTTCTTTATAATCTCTTTCGACTTATTTTGATTAGGATTTGTTTTTTATATTTATGTTTGTGTTTATTATTTTGATTTTGATTTTAATTTTATTTTTAACTTTTATTTTATAAATTTTCGTCTTTATTTAGATTTTATTTCTTGCTTTTTCTATTTCTTGTATGTTTGTGAATGTTTCTTTCACTTTTAATTATTAGAATTTTAATTTTCGTTTTTTATTTGCATTTTTTTTTTATGTTTTTATATTGATATTGATTTTCTTTTGTGCATTAGATTTTTTCTTTCTTAATTATTAAAGTTTTTTTTTTTTATTTTGCTTTTGCTCTTTTTGTAAGACAATTATTAGTGCTTCAATCCATTTTCATTTTTAACTAATTTATTGTATAAAATCAACCCATATAAATTTTAAAAGTTACTAATTGAATTTCAAATGGGTGATTGTGATTGGTGAATGATGGAAAGATTGGCCAATGATATTGTGCCACTTCGAGTTTTCTAGGAGCTTGAAAAACTTTTGCTATTATTAATTAAGGGTATCCAATTTTTTAATCTTGAAAAATGTACTCTCTTCGTTCCTAAGTGAATGTCAATTATTATTTTTTTAAAAAAAAATTATCTTGCTCAAAAGCAAATTTGAAAAAAAAAATTGACATTCATTTAAAGACTTAGAGACGAAGGGAACATTACATTGTAGAAAACTTATAGAAGTAATTGTTTTTGAGACACTAACAAGATTCTACTTTCAAATTTTAGGATGTGTCTGCAGCATTTAGGTGATTTCCTCGAATGGTGGATAAATATAGACATGGCCGGTTCGGTTAACCGGAGGTTCACGATTATCGAACCGTCGATTTCAAACCTTCCAAAATACCAACCGGAACCGAACCGGATAACCGCTTTAACCGGTTACGATTTGACGATTTACGGTTATAACGGTTTGCCGGTTAACCGATTAACCGTTTTTATTTTATTTTTTTCATTTTCAAATTAGGTTTTTAAATTAAATTTTTAACAAAATTATTTTTTAAGAAAAACAAAGCCATGTCCAGCCAAAGGCCAAGGCCACGGCCTAAATAAGCCTCCTAGCCCCAGCCAAGGCCTAATATATACACCCAAAGCCACATTTTACTTCATTCCTATTTCGATGTGGGATAAATAACATCCAAGGCCAAGGCCGAGGCCGCCTAGCCAAGGCAAGGCCAAGGCCGAGCCAAGGCAAGGCCAAGGCCGAGCCAAGGCAAGGCCAAGGCCGGCCAAGGCCAGGCCAGGCCAAGCCAAGGCCAAGGCCAATTTTTTTTAATTATTTGAAAATATTTTTAATTAAAATTAATTTAAAAATACAAATAATTAAAAATATTTTTCAAAATGAATAATTAAAAATATTTTTATTTTCAAAATGAATTAAGCCATATAGATTATACAATAATTAAAATTAATTTAAAAATTTTGTGCTTTCATAATGAAACCATATAGAGATTGTATATACAAATACAATATTAAAATGAAACCATATAGAGATTGTATATACAAATACAAAAATATGTATACACATATGCTCATATATGTTAATGAATAGATACTTATATATATACATATATATGAATTGTGTCGGGCTTACGATGGTGGCCGAGGATATGTATTCGGCCATTCGGGCATACGATGGCTGCCGGTGAAGAAGTTGTTATACCCTAAACCCTAATTGCTATATCCTAAATCATATATTCTTAAACCCTAAACCCTAAGCCCAAACCCTAATTGCTATACCCTAAACCCTAATTGCTATACCCTAAACCCTAAACCCTAATTGCTATACCCTAAACCCTAAATCTTAAATCATATATTCCATACACTAAACCCTAAACCCTAATTGCTACGCCCTAAAACCTAATTGCTATACCCTAAACCCTAATTGTAGATCATATACTCCTAATTGTAGATCATATACCCTAAACCCTAATTGTAGATCATATACTCCTAAACCCTAATTGTATATCAAGAAGTTGTTATACCCTAAACCCTAATTGCTATACCCTAAACCCTAAATCCTAAATCATATATTCCTAAACCCTAACCCTAAGCCCAAACCCTAATTGCTATACCCTAAACCCTAAATCTTAAATCATATATTGATATATTCCATACACTAAACCCTAAACCCTAATTGCTACACCCTAAAACCTAATTGCTATACCCTAAACCCTAAACCCTAATTGAAGATCATATACCCTAAACCCTAATTGTGGATCATATACTCCTAATTGTAGATCATATACCCTAAACCCTAATTGTAGATCATATACTCCTAAACCCTAATTGTATATAAAGATGCTATTTATTTGTCAAAATAAATATTTCAAAATAATAATTTTAAATTTGTCAAAATATTTCATAAATTTATATATATATCCATAAAATATTGCCACTTATTTTTATTATTTGTCAAAAATAAAAAAGATTTTTTATACAAAATAAAAAATATATTATTAAGATGCTATTTATTTGTAAAAAAAAAAAATTAGAAATTTGCCTTGGCCTTGCCTTGGCTGGCCGTGGCATTGGCCTTGGCTCGGCCGTGGCCTTGCCTTGGCTGGCCGTGGCCTTGGCCTTGCCTTGGCTGGCTGTGGCATTGGCCTTGGCTCGGCCATGGCCTTGCCTTGGCTGGCCGTGGCCTTGGCCGTGGCCTTGAGGATAATATCCCACATCGAAATGAAGGCAAAGTAATCAAAGGCTTGTGGCCGTGGCTTGGCCTGGCCTTGGCCGGCCTTGGCTCGGCCTTGGCCTTGCCTTGGCTCGGCCAGCCTTGGCCTTGGAGGATTTCTTTTCCAATTCCCACATTGATTGAAAAACAAAGTGAAAGCCCTTGCCTTAGTATATAATGAGGCCTTGGGCCTTGGCCAAGGTTCCCATGATTCATTTGGCCTAGAAATGGCCGGCCTTGGCCCGTTGGCCGTGGCCTTGAATTATTTCAAAAAATAATTTTGTTAAAATTTATTTTAAAAACCTAATTTGAAAAAGAAAAAAAATAAATTAATTAAAAACGGTTAATCGGTTTGAATTTTCCGGTTTAACCGGCGGTTGACCGGTTTTCAAAATATCCCAACCTTAACCGAACCTTAAAAAATCCGGTTACGGTTTAACCGGTCCGGTTAACCGCGTTGACCGTTTTGATGGCGGTTTTGACCGGTTAAAAACCGGCCGGTTTGTCGGTCCGATTCATTTTTTGGTCACGTCTAGATAAATATCAGCATAAGATTTCCAGTACATGGATTGATCATGTGGTCCATCGAACTAGTTATGTACGTAATAGGTTTTTTTGAAAAATACATATCGAAAGAGTTTAAGTCAGCAACACTGGCTTATCTGGCCATTCTTTTTGCTTCGCTACAACTGTTCTTTTCTTTACAAGGGATCTTAATTAGAGGGGCAGGATTTTTTCTATTCAATAATTTGTGTCTTATTGTAAGCGTGATCGTTTATGCCCTCTTATCCTCTCTATCTGACTTAGAGGTGGCCGGTTCGGTTAACCGGCGATTTATGGTTGCCAAACCGGCGGTTCCAACCTTGGAAATGTTGAACCAAAACCGAACCGGTTAACCTTTTTAAATTTTTTTTTTCAAATTAGGTTTTTAAAAGAAAATTTTAATAGAATTAAAAACAGTTACGAAAAAAGTTAATTTTCTAACAGTTTTTGAATAAAAAAGTTGACTTTTTAACAGTTTTTTGAAGAAACAGTTAACTTTTTAATAGTTTCTGTTAAGTTCTATACTGTATATTAACAATTTTTTTAATTTTTTTTTGGATAAAGAAGACTATTTTAGATGTTTGTTAGTCTTGATTTTTTTTGCAAAAAAGTTATGAATTTTGAAAGAAATAAAACTTAACTTTTTTAAAAGAAATGAAAGTATATATAAGAAAAAAGGGACGGTACCGTTAAATTTTATTAATTAAAATAAAATTACAAAGAGGGGGACAACCAACCTTACCCTTTTATAAATAAGGGGGACATTTAGGAACATTTACCTCAACCTAACTATTACAATTAAATAAAAATAAACCTAATCTAAAGTCTAAACTAATCTAATTAAAATAAAAATTAATCTAAAACATCATGCATTCATCAATCATCACTACTTTTCGTGGAATTCTCGACATCGTATTGATATTTTGGATCCGATAATAAACGATCCTCTTCATAAGGCAAGTCTTGTTGTCTTTCTTCCGCTCTAACCCAATCGCCAATTAGTTGATGTTCCAAGTTTTCACTAGTTAGTTGAGAACGTCTTTCATCCAAAACATTTCCTCCAACGCTAAATGCCGATTCAACCGCCACCGTTGAAGCGGGAGAGGCTAAGACTTCTTTTGCAACTATTGAAAGTATAGGGTAAATTTCTTTCCTTCTTGACCACCATTGTAAAACATCAAATTCATTTGAATTATCTTTATAAGAAATTAATATTTTTTGGATAGTCCATAAATTATCTATCCAATGACAAGTAACGCCCAAATAAGTATTTCTTTGCCAATGATCACTCCAACCATCGGCACAAATTGAAACTTTATTTTCTAAATTTGATAAAACACAAATTAAATCTTTTTTATATCTTTTCACCACTCTAGTAATATCTCGTACGAGATTCGTACGTGGTACTTTCGTGGCGGCGGATTTAAAGAAATTCGAACAAAATTTTCATAAAAATCATCATCCGCAAAATTAAAAGGAAGGTTTTTAACGCAAACTGATTTGGCTAGTTCATCCCTATAAACCCACTTATCAAATTTAAAAAGGACGGAAGGGGAAGACGAACCTTGTGCACCCGAACCCGAACTAAGTTGATATTGTAACTGAGTTTGAGTAGTGGAAATGCCAAGTTTCTCGGGATGTTTTGACGCGGTATGCCCGTTGAGCGTCTCATGCCCTCCGCCTCTTTTGAATAAGTAAACTTTGTCAAAATAGTTGCAATGTGCTTTAATATTATAGTCACCTTCGGGAGTAATTTTTCTTTTTGTAAAATGGATCGCGAAAGTATCGGATTGCGGCTCTCTCTAGGAGGTTGAAGCGGTTGACGTTGTCCCCAACCCCAACCACCTCCTCTAGTAGCTCGGCCTCCCTACCCCTCCTACTACCACCAATTTCAATTTCAATTTCAAAAGCTTCTTCTTCCTCACTTTGTTGGGTATTTGGATTTTGATAATCAAAATCATCGTTGGGGGAGGAAGAACCAACATGTTTCTTGCCTAAATTACTTCTTTTTTGGTTTGAAGCCATTTGGGTTAGGAAAATGAAGATTGGAAATGAAATCTATCTTAAATTGGATGAAAATGAAGAAAAACACTAATTTTGTTAGAAAACTAACTGAAAATGAGGTAATATTTAATTGGAAATTGGATGAAAGTAAGAGAATATGTGAATATTTGAGATTAGAAGAGAGTAGAAGAGAAAGAGTAGAGAGAAATAATGTGAAAATAAAATGGGAGGATGGAGGTGATATTTATAGTTAGTTTTAATGCTTTTAATTTTTAATTTTTGGTTAATTCATTCGTTAGTATTTAGTAACCTAAACTAACTGGAAAGTGGAAAGGGCCAAACTACCAAGAGGGGGTACAGTCCAACATGCGTGGCAGGTGGCAGGCGCCAGCCAGCCCAGGTCAGGCCCCAGCCCAACAGTAAGTTCCCAACGGTCATATGACCGTTATATTTGAATTCAAAATTCGTCGGTTTTGCTGGTTAAACCGGTGGTTGACCGGTTTTCTCTAACCTCCAACTGTAATCGAACCTCCAAAAAATCGGTTTTGATTAAACGGTTCTGGTTCTACCGCATTGACCAGTTGAAAACCGGCCGATTAGCCGGTCCGGTTCGGTTTTTGACTCGATTGTCATTCCCGCCGTATTTGACATGATCATATCCACTGTTTTGTTTATCTAGATGACGGTGTATGTTATACTAGAAAGTATACCTCTTGAATGTATACATCAATGTCTTTTTGGCGATGATCCGATTAATCCCGTGGTTCGACAGTCACTTGAGGACCTCACTTACCTTAAGAGTCAGATACATACAGGCACAACGGCTACGAGTACCGCAGCAGCGGCACATGGTTCATGAGCGTCGGGCCTTAGAGATGATGAGGTGAGTATTCCAAGTGATATAAAATTCATAACCTACTATCTCAATTAGATTTAGAATACTAAATCTTTTATGTTTGTGTAATTTGAGGGATGAAATTTGTACTTGTGCAGAGAGTGTCAGGGCTTCCATAGAGCTTCCTACTCCCTCCCCAACTTCTCCTCTTGCTGCTGGGTTTGCAGTCACCATTAATCCTGCTTTTGCTCTCGCACCCGTTCATGCCCCCGCTCCTACTCTTGCTTCTGCTTCTACTTTCGCTAGTGACAGTGCTCAAATCATAGATCATTCTTCTGCACCTCCACCTGCTCCTCCAGCCCTTGCACATGTACGTGCATCTCCTCCTGCTATGGCTCAAGCGCTCATGCTCATGCTCCCACACCTGCTCTTGCTCCCGCTTCTGCTTCTTCTTCCACTAGTGGCAGTGCTCGAGT
This sequence comes from Adenophora triphylla var. japonica, assembly GCA_022495995.1. Classification (NCBI taxonomy): domain Eukaryota; kingdom Viridiplantae; phylum Streptophyta; class Magnoliopsida; order Asterales; family Campanulaceae; genus Adenophora; species Adenophora triphylla. The sequence continues at coordinate 109,749 of JAFEMH010004867.1, read as the reverse complement.
CATTGATCTTGCTTCTGTACCTGCACCTGTTCCTTCTGCACTAGCTCCTACTCCTGCTCCGGCTCTTGCATCCGCTAGTGACAGTGCTCCAGTCAGAGATCATGCTTCTGCACCTACACATGCTGCTCTAGCCCCTGCAAATATACATGCATCTGCTCCTGCTCATGCTCTCATACCTGCTCTTGCCCCCACTAGTGCCAGTGCTCCAGTGATTGACCCTGCTTCTGCACCTGCTCCTCCTGCACCTGCACCAACTTCTGCTTCGGCTCCGGCTCTTGTATCCACCAGTGGTCCTGTCATTGATCTTGCTTCTGCTCCTGCACTTGCTCATGCTGCCGCTCTTGCTCCTCCCTACGTTAGTGGTAATGCTCCCATCATTGATCATGCTCAAGCACTCCCTCCTGCCTCCGGTGCTCATCCCTCTTAGGGTTGTATTCGCTAGTAGTGACATTAGTTGTTGGAGAATCATTTAAACTCTATAAATATGAAAGCATAGTGTAAATATTTGGCAAAGTGCTAGTATGAGTTTGAGTTAACTTACAGTATGGCAGATGGTGTTAATTAAATCTAAAGGTGGTGTTAACTAAATCCAAGGATGACAAACATGTATGATATTCTGTTATACACCCTCGATGTGCTTTAATTTATGCGATATGTGGTTATGTTTAAAGAAGATAGATCTAAATCAATGGCGCCAATCAATTTTTTGCGTTAAAACTTTAAGATGATGACGCACGTGAAAGGGTTATTAGTAAGAAAAATATAATACCTATTGTTCACCTCCCCTATCCAAAAAGATAATTAAATACTCCCTCCATCCCATTCAAATAGACATAAAACGTTTGTGGATGGTTTGCTAGTAGTTTCCCCAGTTCCTTCTATCGCCACAACCCTCTCATTTAATTCTTTAGATTATTTTTTTGACTGCAAATGGTAGCTTTAGTCTAGGGCATATATTTACTGTATACTAGTGACCAATCCGTCAAAATTCGGCCGGAATAATACGGCTAATTATCCAATTAGAAAACATATTAAAAAATATTCATAAAATGAATAAAAAATTGACTAATAAATTGTTATTTTATTTGGAAGAGGACCGGAACATGACACTGAAAAACTCTATCGAGACAAAGAATGTAGAGGAGGTAGGATGGCAATTGGTCAGATCTAGTATGCAGTGGCGAAGTCATAAATTTTTATAAAGGGGGTCGAGATTGCTCTTGGAATAATTAATATAATTGTTGTATACAAATTTAGGATGCAAGGGGTTCAAAATAATAATTTAGTGCAAAATTTTCTCAAAATTAAAGAGGTCAAAATGTATAAATCCTTCATTTGAAAGTACAAGGGTTGAAGTGCAAATTTAGTGCAAATTAAGGAGGTCAAAATTAAGGAGGTAAAATTTAGTGCAAGTGATGAATGTGATTTTACCCATCCAAAAGATATGTTTTCAAGCTTATTTGATGCTCAAAACCTCTGGAATTTAATGTGTTTTGTTAGTGTTTTGAAAGTACAGGGGTTGAAGTGCAATTAGGCAGAAAATGGAGGATATAAGCTTGTTTTGGAAGTTCAGGGACCAAATTACAATTATGGAAAATCAGGAAGTAAACTCGTATTATAAAGTTCAGGGGCTAAAGTGCAAAATATTGAAAATGGAGGGGCAAAAGTGCAAAAGGGGAAAGTTTGAGACCAAAGTACAAAAGAGGAAAGTTTTGGGACAAACCTGGAAAAATGAAGGAGCGAACACTCCAAATAATTGGAGCGGATGCTCCAACATGGCTGTAACTTTGGGCGAATGCGAGTCTTATTTACTGACGAAAATTCTGTGATGGATTTAATTCCGTCACAAATTTAAAGGCAACTTTTAAAGAATATCAACAGAATCAGCAACAGATTTGTGATGGTTTCGACAGAATTCTAATTGGTCTATGAAATTGACCTATTTTGACTGTAAATTAGAAATCATTCCTCCCTCCTACTATATAAAGGACCCTAGATTAGGTTTTGTATTCTCTATCGATCTTTTCTTCTCCCTTAACATATATTACTTAGTTTAGGTTTTTACAAGGATTGAATATTCAAATTCAAGGTTTTATTTATTTATTTTAATTGCCATTCGAAGCTAATTTATTTGATTCGTGGATTGAGGTAAGTAACAATTGGATCTTTATGCTAGGGATTTAATTCTTCCTATCTCTCTCTCGTTCTTGTTCTCTAAACATTCTTCAAAATCATTCATAGGCTTCAATTGTATGTTAAGATACTTTTGGCCTATGAATCTATTTGGGTATAAATCGTTTCAGTAACATGGATAATTTATACATTGACCATTGTTGAGAATAATAGATTTAATTGAGGTCGTAACGGAAATCAATGAATCTATGTATTATGATGAAGTCAAGAATGGCCAAAGGCGCTGCAGCGAACTTTGATCTGAGTGACGAGAAAAGAATGAATGCGACCCGCTCATGCTCCAGCTCCTACTCCTGCTCCTGCTTCTGCTTTAGCTAGTGACAGTGCTCCAGTCATAGATCATTCTTCTGCACCTGCATCTGCTCCTCCAACCCTTGCACCTGTATGTGCATCTCCTCCGGCTCTGGTTCCAGCGCTCACGCTCATGCTCCCACACTTGCTCTTGCTCCCGCTTCTGCTTCTTCTTCCACTAGTGGCAGTGCTCGAGTCATGGATCTTGCTTCTGCACATGCACCTGTTCCTTCTGCACTAGCTCCTATTCCTGCTCCGGCTCTTGCATCCGCTAATGACAGTGCTCCAGTCAGAGATCATGCTTCTGCACCTACACCTGCTCCTCTATCCCCTGCAAATATACATGCATCTGCTCCTGCTCTTGCTCTCATACCTGTTCTTGCTCCCACTAGTGCCAGTGCTCCAGTAATTGACCCTGCTTCTGCACCTGCTCCTCCTGCACCTACACCAACTTCTGCTTCGGCTCCAGCTCCAGCTCTTGTATCCACCAGTGGTCCTGTCATTGATCTTGCTTCTGCTCCTGCACTTGCTCATGCTGCCATTCTTGTTCCTCCCTACGCTAGTGGTAATGCTCCCATCATTGATCATGCTCAAGCACTCCTTCCTGCCTCCGATGCTCATCCCTCTTAGGGTTGTATTCGCTAGTAGTGACATTAGTTGTTGGAGAATCATTTAAACTCTATAAATATGAAAGCATAGTGTAAATATTTGGCAAAGTACTAGTATGAGTTTGAGTTAACTTACAGTATAACAGATGGTGTTAATTAAATCAAAAGGTGGTGTTAACTAAATCCAAGGATGACAAACATGTATGATATTCTGTTTTACACCCTTGATGTGCTTTAATTTATGCGATATGTGATTATGTTTAAAGAAGAAAGATCTAAATCAATGGCGCCAATCAATTTTTTGCTTTAAAACTTTAAGATGATGAAGCACATGAAAGGGTTATTAGTTAGAAGAATATAATGCCAATTGTTCACCTCCCCCATCCAAAAAGATAATTAAATACTCCCTCCATCCCATTCAAATAGATATAAAACGTTTGTGGATGGTTTGCTAGTAGTTTCCCCAGTTCCTTCTATCGCCACAACCCTCTCATTTAATTCTTTAGATTATTTTTTTGACTGCAAATGGTAGCTTTAGTCTAGGGCATATATTTACTGTATACTAGTGACCAATCCGTCAAAATTCGGCCGAAATAATACGGCTAATTATCCAATTAGAAAATATAATAAAAAATATTCATATAAAATGAATATAAAATTAACTAATAAATTGTTATTTTATTTGGAAGAGGACCGGAACATGACACTGAAAAACTCTACCGAGACAAAGAATGTAGAGGAGGTAGGATGGGCAATTGGTCAGATCTAGTATATAGTGGCGAAGTCATAAATTTTTGTAAAGGGGGCCGAGATTGCTCTTGGGATTATTAATATAATTGTTGTATACAAATTTAGGATGCAAGGGGTTCAAAATAATAATTTAGTGCAATTTTTTTCTCAAAATTAAGGAGGTCAAAATGTATAAATCCTTCATTTGAAAGTACAGGGGTTGAAGTGAAAATTTAGTGCAAATTAAGGAGGTCAAATTTAGTGCAAATTTAATGCAATTGATAGATGTGGTTTTACCCATCCAAAAGATATGTTTCCAAGCTTATTTGATGCTCAAAACCTTGGAAATTTAATGTGTTTTGTTAGTGTTTTGAAAGTACAGGGGTTGAAGTGCAATTAGGCAGAAAATGGAGGATATAAGCTTGTTTTGGAAGTTCAGGGACCAAATTGCAATTATGGAAAATCAGGGAGTAAACTGGTATTATAAAGTTTAGGGGCTAAAGTGCAAAATATTGAAAACGAAGGGGCTAAAATGTAAAAGAGGAAAGCTTGAGACCAAAGTACAAAAGAGGAATGTTCTGGGACCAAAGCTGAAAATATGAAGGAGCGAACACTCCAAATAATTGGAGCGGACGCTCCAAAATGGCTGTAACTTTGGGCGAATGCGAGTCTTATTTGCTGACGAAAATTCTGTGGTGGATTTAATTCCATCACAAATTTAAAAGCAACTTTTAAAGAATATCAATAGAATCAGCAACTGATTTGTGACGGTTTCGACAGAATCCTAATTGGACTAGGAAATTGACCTATTTTGACTGTAAATTAGAAATCATTCCTCCCTCCTCCTATATAAAGGACCCTAGATTAGGTTTTTGTATTCTCTATCGATCTTTTCTTCTCCCTTAACATATATTACTTAGTTTAGGTTTTTACAAGGATTGAAGATTCAAATTCTAGGTTTTATTTATATATTTTAATGGTCATTCGAATATAATTTATTTGATTCGTGGATTGAGGTAAGTAACAATTGGATCTTTATGCTAGGGATTTAATTCTTCCTATCTCTCTCTCGTTCTTGTTCTCTAAACATTCTTCAAAATCATTCATAGGCTTCAATTGTATGTTAAGATACTTTTGGCCTATGAATCTATTTGGGTATAAATCGTTTCAGTAACATGGATAATTTATACATTGACCATTGTTGAGAAGAATATATTTAATTGAGGACGTAACGGAAATCAATGAATCTACGTATTATGATGAAGTCAGGAATGGCCAAAGGCGATGCAGCGAACTTGATCTGAGTGACGAGAAAATAATGAATGCGACCCGCTCATGCTCCCGATCCTACTCCTGCTCCTGCTCCTGCTTCTGCTTCCGCTAGTGACAGTTGTGAGGACCCCGACCCGGAACCTACACGTGTTCCGAGTTGGAGCGCCCTCAAACTAACCCGAAAACACTAAACTTTTAAAACTTTACTTTGACTTTCAAACATAAACATTAATAATATAACATCTCAAACTAACTCCACTCTACTCCACATCGGAGGAGGAGATAACTAACTTTGAAAAGTAACAACCTGTTTTAATTACAAAGACTTTAGTTATAACGTACAAACTAAGTTTTATACTCATAAACTCCATAAAGGAATTATACCAAAATACATTCTTTACACCAACCTATACGTACTCGACAAATCCCAAAATACCACGTACCAACTCCTTTCCGTCCTCACTGGGCCGGTCCGCCCGTCTCAGGATCTAAAACAAGAAAGGGAGAGGGGTGAGAATAAATCTCAATGAGCTATTATGATATGCAAAGCAAGATGCCAAACAAAGTGCAACACATAGCATGGTAGCACATAACACACTAGGCAAGCGGTAAACACATTCCGTTACCTTGGTTTACCTTTCCCGTCTCGAACAATAAGTCGTATAACCGTGGGTATCAATACTCCACTACATCTCGCGAATGCATATTCACTCGTATCCCATACCATGTAACCGAGACAGCTTATGCTTATAACTCATCTCCGTGAACCGCTTAGGCATATTCACATCTTATAAAACCCGTTTTCCAGGGAAGATATAAGACATCGCATTCCTATGAACCGACCGCACATATCCATGTAAGCCGAACCCCGCCCGCGTGGCCGCAGAGGGGAGAGGTCACGTGTATGATGAATCTTCAATCACTTAGAGAACAAATCAATAACCGATTGAAATCCATTATACCCCCATTCACATAAAATATCAACACGTTCAAGCACATAATAGATACTTGAAATATGATCCACAAACGGGATAGCAATATAACCACATGGTAAAATATACTCATGTACAACAATAATCGTAAAGTGCAAAGATTTATATAATACACTAAGCATAATCCAATCCATAAATAGGTACTCAAGTAAGATAATGAGATATCATCAACCTATCTTACTTAGTCATTATATGACAATATATGATCTCTATAAGGATCCAAGTTCCATTTACCAATTTAGAATCATTTACGTTAAGTTACCAAACTAGGTTAACTAGCGCTTTCCAAGCAACATTTAAAGTACTTCCCCAATTCCATTTTAATCGCTTAGGATGTAAATGTGTAGCCAAAGTATTCTACTTTAATCTAGGTTAAAGATATTTCTTTTTGGTTCGAGTTTGATTAGGTTTGAATAGCTCTAAACTTGATGTGAAAAACTGTGCCAGTGGCACGACTCGTGCCCTGGGGCACGACTCGTGCCCATTGCACCATCCTTCGATTACGTCGTCCCCCTTCAAGGCACGACTTCCTTATAACTCTAGTCACGACTCGCCCCACACCTCAGGCACGACTCGTGCCACTGTGCACGACTCGTGACTCCGAGCCTTAATCAACATAAATGCGTAAATTACTCATACCCATTTGTCCCAACCAAAGTTTTCCCTTGTCTTGAACACCTAGAAAAGCATACCCACTTCATGGATCTCATAATACATACTTTAAACTCCCAAATTGATATACCTACATCATCTAACACTAGATTTCCAACCCATTTCATTTACACATTCCAAGTTAATCCCTTTAAATCTACTCATTCCATTTTCTTACACCTTTTTGACACTTCATGAATAACAACATTTTTCTAGGACATTAACCACTTTCTCAACCCAAGAAGATTTTACAAGCATCAAATAACCATTTCTACCCATTTCAAACCTTTTAGATCATCTTCATTAAACCCTACTTCAATCAAGTTCATTTTCTACTCATTAAACTCCCGTCTAGGTTTCCAAGCAAGAAATTATCATCACAAGAACAAGAACAATCATTCAAGAACTTATGAACAAGTATAAGAAAGGAATCATAACAACTCACCTTTGGGATTTGAAATGGAAGGTTGATCTATTTAGCTAGATGAGTTCCTCTAGGCGATCCAACTTCAAAGGTGCTCTTGGACTTGAATTTGGTGAAGAAATTCTTGGCTTCAAGGTTTGGAACTTGGGGCTTCCATGGAGGTTCTCTCTAATTCTCTAGATTGAAGATGAATGAGAAATGAGGGAGAAGGGAGGGGTAGTAAGAGGAGGTGATGGGAAGAGGACACTTGGCAAGGCATGGAAGAGTAAGAAAGTTGGCCCCTCCTACAACTTAATCCAAGGCTTTCACCCTACTCCCATTAATTTAAAATAAACCTTATCCCATTAATTCATCCTACTCATTTAACCTCCCCACATATTTATCTATTTATTAAATTTCCATTTTGTATCATTTCCCTTAGTTTCTTTATTTAATGTCCAATAAATTCTTATAAGCTCCTTAATTTACTTTTCACCCAATTTATCCTAACTCAAGAATTTAAGATAAAATTGAACACATAAAGTCAACATAATATTAAAAGCATATAATTAAATATTAAAAATTGAGTGCCTAGGGTTGGGGTCGTCACACTCACTCCCCCTTAAAGAAAATTCGACCCGAATTTTAAAAGACTTATCTTAATGATAAATTAAAGAAGATAACCTTCCCCACAATCAAATTACACTTCCAAATAGTTTTCTCAAAGTATTATTATTATACCCATTTTCCACAACCCTAATACTCTCAAAGTTTAATTTCGGACTTACGATTTTAGTAACTCTCAACCATTCCCTCACATAAACCAAACCCGTTAAATCATCATTAGTTGAAGAACTCCGCACACATGAGGAATTTTAAGGACAACTTTCCCATACAATACTTCATACAATACCACTTAATACAGGACTGAAAACCACTAATATACGCAATCTTATCAAGGTTAAATAACTTCTCAAGTTGAAACGAAATCCATCACACAACACGCAATTTATTCTCAAGAATTTGGATAGTCTTCTTTGTCTCGTCCATCTCGTCCGAGGAAGAAACGCACCACCGAAACTTGACTTGGAACTCAAAACCTTGCACCCCCGCTTTCCAAAACACAATGAATCCTCGATCCCGATCTCGGTAAAATGTTGATTGGTTTTCCACGAAATCATTCAATCTCCCGCATTCACAATGTTTTAATTTCCCCCTCGAATACTTCGTTAATATAAGTTGAAAGTAAACCGACTTGATCTATTCATTCACTATCACTCCAACACACCCAACCTTATCGACGTTGAAAGTAGTACGCTTACAAAATTCCCTCGCCTTTGTCTTCCCATTCGAATCTTCTAACTCTTCTTCAAGTCTTGATACTTCTTCAAACTTTTCGATGAGTCGCAATTCTAGGTTTACGGTCTTCCTCTAAAACCGGTATTCTAATCTCTTACAAAGAATGATACACACTCCGAGTTGAGGGTTAAATTTTCATCCCAATTAGATACAAAATCCTTGGTCTCCCGAGTCTTGAAACTAGCCGATAATCCTCTTAACTTCCGAATCATGGTTGAACTTCCTCTAAGGTCTCCACACTATAAGTATAACTTGAATATTCGCAAAATATCTCACCATGCAACTCAAAGGATATACTCGTTGACACATAAGCCTTTCGGCTAATCGCAATCGCAATCACAATAACTTTTCCGGTAACAAGATATAACCTCATTTAAGTCTTTCTAATAATTTCCACCCTCGACTCTCGCTTATTGTTAAATTCCTTTCGAACCAACAAATACTTTAAACTTTCATGATCGTTAACACATCTCAAATTTAGTTGCAACTAGTTAAAAATTCCGCTAGTAAAACGCAATATAATCTCGATTACTTACAAGTTGAAAATAAGAAGATTACGCTCCTTTGATTCACTTCCTCTAAACATAAGTTATCACTTTCCCATTTCGCATCATATCACAAATTAGCCTTCCATTGATACACAATTAAAAGCGTCAAGTTCTCGCATTCATTACTCAATAAGGATCATATCTACAGTCGACCTATTCTTCCTCTCTACTATACGATTCACCCTTATTGCATTCTACATCCAGGATACCTCTTCCAGGTTAACTCTATCAACAATAATACAATTCTCAAGAATCTAATGACACTCCCTTGGTAGCACCCCTTTCAATCCTAAAACTATGGACTCATTACGGCAATATTCCAAAGCCAACTTACAATTATTAAACTTCACACATAAATTTTCCTATTGGAAAATAGATAACACAATTCACAATTAATTTTCATGATATTCTCAACGTCAAGTAAACAAGGATGTCACCACTAATAATTTCCACTAGCTATCAAGATAAGGATAGAACTCTACTCCTTATAACCACAACAAAAATCGAGACCATTCTATAGGGTGCTTTTGATATAGGTATTTAACCTGACACTACATCAATACGTGATTCCACTTCCCAACCGAAAGTCATATAATACTTTCTGAAAGCATACTTACTATTTTCCTAATTAGCACATAACATTTTTCGAAGACTTCTTACCTAAGTCTACCACATTTCAATTAAGCTTCACACTTCTTAACCAAAAATTTTCAATCTTTAAGGCATATCTAACAAGGATACCACATAAAGGCTTATTTGCATCTAATACCATATAGACCAATTAAGCATAGTAAAAAAAAAGACTCGCTTCATACGACGGAGTCTATCGGCTTTTGCCCGACCACTACTTACCATTCTAGGCGGTATATATCAAAATCACACATTGGTAATCATACCAAATCAATTAGCAATACATGCTCAGTTATAACCACGTCACACTAGTGGTAAACCAAATAATATTCGAGGTATTCTCTCATAAGAGTAGAAATCTCTAACACATAAAACACATCTTAAGCAATGTATGCCACATGAAACAAAATGCAATGTCACACGTGCATGAGATGAACCGGGATCTATAAAGTATGACCCCTACTTCTGAGACAGGTATATTACCTCTAAAGGTAGCTGAGGGATCTATCCCTCCAAAACTCAAAACAAGTATTCGACTTTAAACGTTACCTTTTGGATTCCCTTCATTGTTCCTTTTCATTCCTCCTTTAGGCCCCTATGTCCGGTACCCAAAGCTAACCTTCGATGAAATATAGGACAATTCTTCTTGTAGTGTCCCATTTCTCCACAATTCAAACATTTCCCTTGCTTACTCCAACACTTGTCTTCGAATGACCCATCTTCTTGCAATATCCACATATAATCCTTACACGACTGAAGTCGGATGATTTGTGCGAGTCGCCACTTTTTCTCCTCTTACTAACTCAGGCCGATCCTTTACGATGCCCTCTATTATATCCAGAACCTTGGCCTTGAAACTTACGCTTACTTCCACTTCCACCCTCATTTACCGGTGCTCGTCAATATCATTCTCTATTCGGTAGGCTTTATTCAGCTGTCGAAAATCCGGGAAGTCGTGCGTCAATAAGCTGTTTCTGAACTCTAGTCTTAATCCCTTCACAAATCGATATATCCGTCTCTCTTCTTCCGGTACCAAATGTGGACAATAGCGAGCTAGCTCCGTAAACCTTCTTTGAATCTTTGCGCCACGGTCATTGCTCCTTGCTCTAATTTCAAAAACTCAACTTCCTTCTTATCTCTTGTAACTATTGGAATGAAATGATCTCGAAATTTACGCGTAAAGTTCTCCCAGGTCTGCGGTGTAAGGTTTCGATCCCATCCGTCCTTCACTACTTTCCACCAATGCTCTGCAGTCCCTCTAACTTGAAGACTGCGCATCTCACTTTTTCTGCATCCGTGCTCTCCATCGCTGCGAAAATCTTATTCATACTTTCAAGCCATCTCTCAGCCTTCACCGGATCCGGATCTCCACTAAAACTTGGAGGTGTCCTCTTAACGAACTTTTCCAAACCATGCCCGTATGCGCCTCCTTGATCTTTCTGTGCTTGCCCTTGTGTTGTCATATTTTGCAAAAATCCTCGAAACATGTTCATCGTCTCAACATTCGGATTTCCATCACCCCGCCTTACCAACATTGCCCAACCCGATGCCGATCATCCTCATTTTCGGCCATTGAATAAACTCCCCGCAACAAACACTCGACGTAATTTATCACACACTCTCACTCAGCTAGACTCTACCCGAGAACTCTAACCGAGCTCGATACCAACGTGAGGACCCCGACCCGGAACCTACACGTGTTCCGAGTTGGAGCGCCCTCAAACTAACCCGAAAACACTAAACTTTTAAAACTTTACTTTGACTTTCAAACATAAACATTAATAATATAACATCTCAAACTAACTCCACTCTACTCCACATCGGAGGAGGAGATAACTAACTTTGAAAAGTAACAACCTGTTTTAATTACAAAGACTTTAGTTATAACGTACAAACTAAGTTTTATACTCATAAACTCCATAAAGGAATTATACCAAAATACATTCTTTACACCAACCTATACGTACCACTGACAAATCCCAAAATACCACGTACCAACTCCTTTCCGTCCTCACTTGGCCGGTCCGCCCGTCTCGGGATCTAAAACGAGTAAAGGGAGAGGGGTGAGAATAAATCTCAATGAGCTATTATGATATGCAGCAAGATGCCAAACAAAGTGCAACACATAGCATGGTAGCACATAACACACTAGGCAAGCGGTAAACACATTCCGTTACCTTGGTTTACCTTTCCCGTACGAACAATAAGTCGTATAGCGTGGGTATCAATACTCCACTACATCGTGAATGCATATTCACGGATCCCATACCATGTAGCGAGACAGGTTATGCTTATAACTCATCTCCGTGAACCTGCTTAGGCATATTCACATCTTATAAAACCCGTTTTCAGGGGAAGATATAAGACATCGGCATTCCTATGGGTGCACATATCCATAGAAGGCTGAACCCCGATGCGTGGCCGCGAGAGGGGAGAGGTCACGGGTATGATGAATCTTCAATCACTTAGAGAACAAATCAATAACCGATTGAAATCCATTATACCCCCATTCACATAAAATATCAACACGTTCAATCACATAATAGATACTTGAAATATGATCCACAAACGGGATAGCAATATAACCACATGGTAAAATATACTCATGTACAACAATAATCAGAGTGCAGCATTTATATAATACACTAAGCATAATCCAATCCATAAATAGGTACTCAAGTAAGATAATGAGATATCATCAACCTATCTTACTTAGTCATTATATGACAATATATGATCTCTATAAGGATCCAAGTTCCATTTACCAATTTAGAATCATTTCTGTTAAGTTACCAAACTAGGTTAACTAGCGCTTTCCAAGCAACATTTAAAGTACTTCCCCAATTCCATTTTAATCGCTTAGGATGTAAATGTGTAGCCAAAGTATTCTACTTTAATCTAGGTTAAAGAGATTTCTTTTGGTTCGAGTTTGATTAGGTTTGAATAGCTCTAAACTTGATGTGAAAAACCGGGCCGGGGCACGACTCGTGCCCCGGGGCACGACTCGTGCCCATTGCACCATCCTGCGATTACGTCGTCCCCTTCAAGGCACGACTTCCTTATAACTCTAGTCACGACTCGTCCCACACCTCAGGCACGACTCGTGCCACCGAGGCACGACTTCGTGACCTGAGCCAGAATCAACATAAATGCGAAATTACTCATACCCATTTGTCCCAACCAAAGTTTTCCCTTGTCTTGAACACCTAGAAAAGCATACCCACTTCATGGATCTCATAATACATACTTTAAACTCCCAAATTGATATACCTACATCATCTAACACTAGATTTCCAACCCATTTCATTTACACATTCCAAGTTAATCCCTTTAAATCTACTCATTCCATTTTCTTACACCTTTTTGACACTTCATGAATAACAACATTTTTCTAGGACATTAACCACTTTCTCAACCCAAGAAGATTTTACAAGCATCAAATAACCATTTCTACCCATTTCAAACCTTTTAGATCATCTTCATTAAACCCTACTTCAATCAAGTTCATTTTCTACTCATTAAACTCCCGTCTAGGTTTCCAAGCAAGAAATTATCATCACAAGAACAAGAACAATCATTCAAGAACTTATGAACAAGTATAAGAAAGGAATCATAACAACTCACCTTTGGGATTTGAAATGGAAGGTTGATCTATTTAGCTAGATGAGTTCCTCTAGGCGATCCAACTTCAAAGGTGCTCTTGGACTTGAATTTGGTGAAGAAATTCTTGGCTTCAAGGTTTGGAACTTGGGGCTTCCATGGAGGTTCTCTCTAATTCTCTAGGTTGAAGATGAATGAGAAATGAGGGAGAAGGGAGGGGTAGTAAGAGGAGGTGATGGGAAGAGGACACTTGGCAAGGCATGGAAGAGTAAGAAAGTTGGCCCCTCCTACAACTTAATCCAAGGCTTTCACCCTACTCCCATTAATTTAAAATAAACCTTATCCCATTAATTCATCCTACTCATTTAACCTCCCCACATATTTATCTATTTATTAAATTTCCATTTTGTATCATTTCCCTTAGTTTCTTTATTTAATGTCCAATAAATTCTTATAAGCTCCTTAATTTACTTTTCACCCAATTTATCCTAACTCAAGAATTTAAGATAAAATTGAACACATAAAGTCAACATAATATTAAAAGCATATAATTAAATATTAAAAATTGAGTGCCTAGGGTTGGGGTCGTCACAACAGTGCTCCAGCCATAGATCATTCTTCTGCACCTTCTCTTCTAGCCCTTGCACCTGTACGTGCATCTCCTCCTGCTCTGGCTCCAGTGCTCATGCTCATGCTCCCACACCTGCTCTTGCTCCCGCTTCTGCTTCTTATTCCACTAGTGGCAGTGCTCGAGTCATTGATCTTGCTTCTGCACCTGCACCTGTTCCTTCTGCACTAGCTCCTGCCCTGCTCCAGCTCTTGCATCCGCTAGTGACAGTGCTCCAGTCATAGATCATGCTTCTGCACCTGCTTCTCTAGCCCCTGCAAATATACATGCATCTGCTCCTGCTCTTGCTCTCATGCCTGCTCTTGCTCCCACTAGTGCCAGTGCTCCAGTGATTGACCCTGCTTTTGCACCTGCTCCTCCTGCACCTGCACCAACTTCTGCTTCGGCTCCAGCTCTTGTATCCACCAGTGGTCCTGTCATTGATCTTGCTTCTGCTCCTGCACTTGTTCATGCTACCGCTCTTGCTCCTCCCTACGTAAGTGGTAATGCTCCCATCATCGATCATGCTCAAGCACTCCCTCCTACCTCCGGTGCTCATCCCTCTTAGGGTTGTATTCGCTAGTAGTGACATTAGATGTTGGAGGATCATTTAATTTTTATAAATATGAAAGCATAGCGTAAATATTTGGCAAAGTACTAGTATGAGTTTGATTTAACTTACAGTATGGCAGATGGTGTTAATTAAATCTAAAGGTGGTGTTAACTAAATCCAAGGATGACAAACATGTATGATATTCTGTTATACACCCTCGATGTGCTTTAATTTATGTGATATGTGGTTATGCTTAAAGAAGATAAATCTAAATCAATGGCGCCAATCAATTTTTTGCGTTAAAACTTTAAGATGATGAAGCGCATGAAAGGGTTATTAGTAAGAAGAATAAAATACCAATTGTTCACCTCCCCCATCCAAAAAGATAATTAAATACTCCCTCCATCCCATTGAAATTGACATAAAACGTTTGTGGATGCTTTGCTAGTAGTTTCCCCAGTTCCTTCTATCGCCACAACCCTCTCATTTAATTCTTTAGATTATTTTTTTGACTCCAAATGGTAGCTTTCGTCTAGGGCATATATTTACTGTATACTAGTGACCAATTCGTCGAAATTCAGCCGGAATAATACGGCTAATTATCCAATTAGAAAATATATTTAAAAATATTCATATAAAATGAATATAAAATTAACTAATAAATTGTTATTTTATTTGGAAGAGGACCGGAACATGACATTGAAAAACTCTACCGAGACAAAGAATGTAGAGGAGGTAGGATGGGCATTTGGTCAGATCTTGTATGCAGTGGCAAAGTCATAAATTTTTGTAAAGGGGGTCGAGATTGCTCTTGGGATAATTAATATAATTGTTGTATACAAATTTAGGATGCAAGGGGTTCAAAATAATAATTTAGTGTAAATTTTTCTAAAATTTAAGGAGGTCGAAATGTATAAATCCTTCATTTGAAATTACAGGGTTTGATGTGCAAATTTAGTGCAAATTAAGGAGGTCAAATTTAGTGCAAGTGATGGATGTGGTTTTACCCATCCAAAATATATGTTTCCAATCTTATTTGATGCTCAAAACCTTGGGAATTTAATGTGTTTTGTTAGTGTTTTGAAAGTACATGGGTTGAAGTGCATTTAGGCAGAAAATGGAGGATATGAGCTTGTTTTGGAAGTTCAGGGACCAAATTGCAATTATGAAAAATTAGTGAGTAAACTGGTATTATAAAGTTCAGGGGCTAAAGTGCAAAATATTGAAAATGGAGGGGCTAAAGTGCAAAAGAGGAAAGTTCTGGGACCAAAGCTGAAAATATGAAGGAGCGAACACTCCAAATAATTGGAGCAGGTGCTCCAACATGGCACGAAAATTCTGTGACGGATTTAATTTTGTCACAAATTTAAAGGCAACTTTTAAAGAATATCAACAGAATCAGCAACAGATTTGTGACGGTTTCGATAGAATCCTAATTGGACTAGGAAATTGACCTATTTTGATTGTAAATTAGGAATCCTTCCTCCCTCCTCCTATATAAAGGACCCTAGATTAGGTTTTTGTATTCTCTATCGATCTTTTCTTCTCCCTTAACATATATTATATAGTTTAGGTTTTTACAAGGATTGAAGATTCAAATTCAAGGTTTTATTTATTTATTTTAATGGCCCTTCGAAGCTAATTTATTTGATTCGTGGATTGAGGTAAGTAACAATTGGATCTTTATGATAGGAATTTAATTCGTCCTATCTCTCTCTCTCGTTCTTGTTCTCTAAACATTCTTCAAAATCATTCATAGGCTTCAATTGTATGTTAAGATACTTTTGGCCTATGAATCTATTTGGGTATAAATCGTTTCAGTAACATGGATAATTTATACAATGACCATTGTTGAGAAGAATAGATTTAATTGAGGACGTAATGGAAATCAATGAATCTAGGTTCTTAGGTTCTTGTGTTCATTTATATATTTGTCTTCTTGGTTAATTGCTTAGACTTGATTTGCAAAAAGTGATTAATTTAGATTGATAGATTGCAATTCGGCCGCCTAACCGTCCCAATCTTATTTTATTGTGAACGAACCCAAGAATGAGATTGAATTCTTTTACATGATTTAAATAGCTTAAAGTGACAATTGTTATGATCCCCAATCCATGAATCCCTTGCTCTCTTGATTTCTTTAATTGTTTTATTTGCTTTCTTAGATTAATAATTCAAACAATCAAACCCCTTCTTTTGGTTACTTTTATACACTAATAAAATATACTTGTTCCACTTTAGTCCCTGTGGATTCGACCCTTGCTTTGTGCATATTACTACATTGATAAACTAGTGCACTTGATAGGTAATTTTAATAAGAGGGAGATTTCCTCCATCAAGTTTTTGACGATGAATGTGGTTTTACCCATCTAAAAGATATATTTCCAAGCTTATTTGATGCTCAAAACCTTGAGAATTTAATGTGTTTTGTTAGTGTTTTTAAAATCAGTGGTTGAAGTGCAATTAGGCAAAAAATGAAGGATATAAGCTTGTTTGGAAGTTCAGGGACCAAATTGCAATTATGAAAAATCAGGGAGTAAACTGGTATTATAAAGTTCAGGGGCTAAAGTGCAAAATATTTAAAATGGAGGGGCTAAAGTGCAAAAGAGGAAAGTTTGAGACCAAAGTGCAAAAGAGAAAAGTTCAGGGACCAAAGCTGAAAATATGAAGGAGCGAACGCCACGCTCCAACATGGCTGTAACTTTGGGCGAATGCGAGTCTTACTGACGGAAATTCTGTGACGGATTTAATTCCGTCACAAATTTAAAGGCAACTTTTAAAGAATATCAACAGAATCAGCAACAGATTTGTGACGGTTTCGACAGAATCCTAATTGGACTAGGAAATTGACCTATTTTGACTGTAAATTAGGAATTCTTCCTCCCTCCTCCTATATAAAGGACCCTAAATTAGGTTTTTGTATTCTCTATCGATCTTTTCTTCTCCCTTAACATATATTACATAGTTTAGGTTTTTACAAGGATTGAATATTCAAATTCAAGGTTTTATTTATTTATTTTAATGGCCCTTCGAGGCTAATTTATTTGATTCGTGGATTGAGGTAAGTAACAATTTGATCTTTATGCTAGGGTTTTAATTCTTCCTATCTCTCTCTCGTTCTTGTTCTCTAAACATTCTTCAAAATCATTCATAGGCTTCAATTGTATGTTAAGATACTTTTGGCCTATGAATCTATTTGGGTATAAATCGTTTCAGTAACATGGATAATTTATACATTGACCATTGTTGAGAAGAATAGATTTAATTGAGGACGCAACAAAAATCAATGAATCTAGGTTCTTAGGTTCTTGTGTTCATTTATATATTTGCCTTCTCGATTAATTGCTTGGACTTGATTTGCGAAAAATGATTAATTGGGATTGATAGATTGCAATTCGGCCGCCTAACCGTCCCAATCTTATTTTATTGTGAACGAACCCAAGAATGAGATTGAATTCTTTTACATGATTTAAATAGCTTAAAATGACAATTGTTATGATCCCCAATCCATGAATCCCTTGCTCTCTTGATTTCTTTAATTGTTTTATTTGCTTTCTTAGATTAATAATTCAAACAATCAAACCCCTTCTTTTGGTTACTTTATACACTAATAAAATATACTTGTTCCACTATAGTTCCTGTGGATTGGCCCTTGCTTTGTGCATATTACTACATTGATAAACTAGTGCAGTTGCTAGGTAATTTTAATAAGGGGGAGATTTCCTCCATCAAGTTTTTGGCGCCGTTGTCAGGGATTTGTGTTGCGAACAAGTTAATTTTGTTAGTGTATTGTAAATAGTTTTCTTTTATTAGTTCTTTTTTAGTGTAAATAATTTTCTTGTATTATTTTCTTTTCTAATTGTTTAAAAATTAAAAGTCATGCATGAATCAAATTCTAATGAGAAGTTGCCCGGGCAAGTAAACATATAATTGATATGTTCAATGCGAAAAGTGCCAAACACATGGGGTACAAAATTCGAACAGGGAGGACAAGAGAGATGGACTGTGCGAAAAAACAAAATACACTCATTTTGGAAAATACTACCATACACTCGAGAATTGTTATAAGATAGTAGGCTATTCACCTGTGAGGAAGAAAGGAGGAGACGGACGTAGTAAAGATAAAGGGGCAACAAAGTCTACCAACCTAGTCATGGGAGAGTACAACACCATTCCTGGAATATCTGCAGCTAACTATGCCAAGCTGTTTGAATACTTCAACAAGGCTGAAGGTGAGCAAGCAGACAATCATCCGACGGCAAACATGGCGGGTAAGATGCATAATACATTGTCTTGGGTAATTGATTTAGGAGCGAGTAAGCACATAACATATGATGCTACAGTCTAACAAAATTGACGAAAACCCGAAGACATGATGCCGGTCAAGATACCTAATGGGGCCACTATTCCCGTGAAAGGGGTGGGAAGTACTCGTCTGCCAAATGGGTTGACAGATGACAATGTTCTAAACATTCCAGATTTTCAATGCAATCTACTTTCAGTTAGCAAACTCACGAAAGACTTAAACTATGCCTTTATCTTCTTTCCGGACTTTTGTGTGATGCAGGACTAAGCTTCGAGGACTTTGATTGGGATGGGTAAAGGACACAATGGTCTATACTACATGGAGCCAATCAAGACTCAAGGTATGGTGTACACTGCAGTTGTTAGCCCAAGTACTTGGCATCGAAGACTAGGTCATGCAGCATCTCTACATTCTGATTATTTAATAGCATTGTTGGTAATGAAACAAGAGAAAGAGAACATTGTGATTCTTGTTTTAGAGCAAAGTTAACAAGACTTCCTTTTCCAAAAAGTAATATTAAATCACATGCTTGTTTTGATATGATTCACTGTGGTATATGGGGGGCATATAGGACACCATCTTGTTGTGAAATTGGTGCTCCCCCGTTGCAATCAACACAAAGAAAACAACACACCCACACGTACAAGAAAGAAACAATCACACACAAGAACACAAGAGTTGTTTACCCGGTTCATTCACCAACTCGTGAACTACGTCCGGGGGCAATTGCCAAGTCAATATGTTATTAGTCTCTCTAATATGTGGCTACAATGAGTTCTAGGCCGGATCTATGTTTATATAGTAATACAAGGAACCCTAAATCTAATTTAAGAAGAGTTCTAATCAGAAAAGGAAACAAAATCAAGCTGCTGCAGAAAACCCGTCGACAGCGGCCGCCCTCGGCCCAGCGGTCGCCCTCAATTGATTCCGCCAAACCATGAAGCCTCTCGCCTACGTGCGCGGTCGCGCAGCTCCTCCAGCGCGGTCGCGCAGCTCACCAGAAACCTCTGCTCCGTTTTGAACTCCTCTTCGATCTCACCGACTCCTCCGACTTAGGCCCCTTTTCATCCTTGTAGTTTAGGATCCAATCCCAACAATCTCCCACCGGAGACTAAACCAACAAACATAAAATCACCCATCAACTCCCACCACGGAGTAAAGACCTTTGAACACATTCCCCCTCCTCCATATTGGCTTGACACTACCGCACCTCTCCTCAAGTACTAAGGCGAGTTGAAACCAAGCGACGTTTCAACCTCTCCGTGTTAGATCGTTCTTGCCTCCCCAAATCAGCTTCTACCTTGATTTCTCCCCGCAAGTCTAACTTCGCCTTCTCCCTCCAGACCCACCTTCCTCGCAATGCTTCCCCTTGAAACTTGGACACACCTTGTTTCTTGCATCGACTGTTCTTGGTCTGAAACCGCTCTCTGTTAGGGCCCTTGGACTTCCACACCACGTTGATCAACTTTGTGTCCTCCCCAACATACCGTTTCTTGATGTCTCCCCTTTTACACCAACAGCCGGTTCTTAAGCCTCTTGCTCCCACCGGAACGAATGTCGACATTGTAGGTAGAATACAACATCTTCCCTTAACCCTACGAGCCAACACCTTAGCCCCTTTTGTGACTTCCCAAGACCCACCAATGAAAGAAACACCATACCCTTCACCGTCAAGTTGTCCTACGTAAATCACCCTTCTTCTCAAATCCGAACATGCATCACGTCGTGTAGTTGTAAAACAGCCCCGTTAGGTGTCTTCATCATCACATCTCCCTTTCCTTTCGATCTTCAATGGCCGACCATCACCAAGATAGAGAACCCCAAAATCTCCGGTTTTGTAACGCCTCATTGATTCCGCATCCCCACTAGCATGACAAGAAGCTCCGTAATCCAACACCCAATCTTCACCCGACCGCTCCTCCCCTAGGATTAATACATCTCCACCATCATCCACCACGTGCGCACCACCACCTTTTCCTGACAAATATAACTTATGTGCCCCAATTCACCACAATTGTAGCACTTGACCTTTTTCCCCTTAGGTCCACCCCTTTTCTCTCCACCCTAAGTGCCCCCCATCTACGGACGATTCTCCCTTTTCTCTTTCCTTCGCAACTCCTCTCAGACGAGATCTCTAACCTCCGTATACACCAAACGTGCTTTTCGACGTACTAATCGTTGTGACAAGAATCCTCCCAACTATCGTGCAATGACTTTAGTAGAAAACAAGCTAGCACTTCATCGGAGAAAGTAATATCAACACTTTTCAATTGGTCCACCATACCTTTGAAATTGCCGATATGACTTGCCGCCGTTCGCCCTCTCGACATCTTCGCATTCGCAAACCTCTTTATCAAATGCACCTTATTGATATTCGACGGCTTCTCATACATGTTCTGGGACAAATAAGCCAGAAGCAACTCCACCGTTGTCTTGGCCTCCATAGCGTTCCGTGCAACGTCGTCCTGCTAGTGGCACTCCACGCTTCCTAACGCCTTCCAATCCAACGCCTCCCAATCTCCTTGTGACATGTCTTCGGGCTTCTCCTTCAAGGGCTTATGAAGATCCTTACAATAAAGGTAGTCTTCAATCCTTGTCTTCCAAAACGTGAAATTCACACCGTTGAATTTCTCGATATGGTTCTTCATCTTGACTGCTTCACCAAAATCCCCAAGAACGCGATTCAAAATTAATCAACTAATGAAAAGATTTTGAATCCTCCGAACCAAGGCTCTGATACCAGTTGTTGTGAAATTGGTGCTCCCCCGTTGCAATCAACACAAAGAAAACAACACACCCACACGTACAAGAAAGAAACAATCACACACAAGAACACAAGAGTTGTTTACCCGGTTCATTCACCAACTCGTGAACTACGTCCGGGGGCAATTGCCAAGTCAATATGTTATTAGTCTCTCTAATATGTGGCTACAATGAGTTCTAGGCCGGATCTATGTTTATATAGTAATACAAGGAACCCTAAATCTAATTTAAGAAGAGTTCTAATCAGAAAAGGAAACAAAATCAAGCTGCTGCAGAAAACCCGTCGACAGCGCGGCCGCCCTCGGCCCGCCGCGGCCGCCCTCAATTGATTCCGCCAAACCACGAAGCCTCGCCTACGTGCGCGGTCGCGCAGCTCCTCCAGCGCGGTCGCGCAGCTCACCAGAAACCTCTGCTCCGTTTTGAACTCCTCTTCGATCTCACCGACTCCTCCGACTTAGGCCCCTTTTCATCCTTGTAGTTTAGGATCCAATCCCAACACATCTTTCTCTGGAGCACATTATTTTTTGTCTGTGGTCGACGATTTTAGTCGAGGGGTATGGGTGTTTCACATGAAGTATAAGTCTGAGGTTTACAAATATCTCACCATGTTTTGTGAAATGATCTATACTCAGTTTGGTAAAAGGATTAAGTGTGTGTGGAGTGACAATGGCCAGGAATTTCAGTCTAATGAGATGCCAAATTATTATGTTGAGAATGGAATGTTACTAGAGACATCTTGCACAGACACCCCACAACAGGAGTCGTAGAACGTAAACACATGCACATTTTGGAAATGGCTAGGGCATTGTGTTTTGAGGCTGGGTTCCCAAAGAAATTTTGGGGAGAGTGTGTCTTTACCGCCACATACATTATAAATAAATTACCCTCCAACCTTTGGGAAATAAGACACCATATGAAATCGTGTTTCACAAACAACCTAAATATGACCATCTTCGATCTTTTGGTTGTTTGGCCTATGCCAAAGATAATAGGAGAGGGGGAGATAAATTTGATGCTAGGGGGTGACCTTGCATTTTCGTTGGCTACCCCCACTCTTAAAAGGGTTATAGGATATTTGGTCCCAACACCAAACAGATTTTTACCTCTCGGGACGTAAAATTTGTCGAGAACATTTTTCCTTTTAAGAGGGCCCAACCCGGACCTAAAGTGCAGAATGTGGCTGAAAATAGGGAAAGTGATTGGGATGTGGAATTAACTTCGGATCCTTGTGATAAGAATTGTGCTATGCTAGAAGTTCAGGCCGAGCAAAATGATGACCAACAACAGGTTGAGGGTAATGAGCACATGATGGGGAACAACACACACGACCAGGCTCAAGAGCCTCGACATAGTGAGCGTATCAAGAAGCAGCCCAAGTACCTTGAGAACTACGTTGTTTATTTGCCAGACCCCATAGACCATGTGTCGCCCAATCTCAATCCGAAGACCTCGGAGGTATACCCCTTATCACACTTTGGCACTTATGATCGTTTTTCTAATCATCATAAAGCTTTCTTGGTGGCCATCACCTCTCGTGTGATGAGCCAAAATATTACTACCAGGCAGTCAAGGATGAGCATTGGCGAGAAGCCATGAAGAACGAGATCTATGCCTTAGAACAAAACAAAACATGGAGGCTTGAAACATTACCTCCAAGAAAGAAGGCAATAGACTCCAAATAGGTTTACAAAATAAAATATAAACCAAATGGAGATGTCGAACGTTATAAAGCACGGTTGGTTGCAAAGGGTTTTGTTCGGTCGAAACCTAACGATTTATTTTAAAATCCGCAAACGCACGGGCTATTGAAATATAGAGGGTGCAAGTACGAATCGATCCCACAAGGACATGGTTTACTTTGGGATGAAATTGTTTTTACAACAATTATAAAAGAGATTGGGAGAAATAAAGATGATTTAGGAAAAGAATAGAACATACGCAGAAAAATACTTTAATAAAACTCTTATAAACGAAGCATTCTCGGGATTGGAATTCAATGGGAACATCTTCCCTAAATTCAATGGGAATATCGGCCTCAGTATCAGTAAATTCAATGGGAATATTGCCTGCAAATTTCCGTTGTAACCCTCCTCTTCAAAGTACACAAGAACTCTAAGTTAAGTCTCTGATAAGTCTTCTCATGCAATTGAAGAATTCCCACACTACCTAACCCAAGATGAAACGAAAACACATCTCCATAAACTCCCAAAGATCTAAGGGCAAGTGTATCAGGGAATTGGGTTGGCCTTATTCTTTTGGAACGAAGGGCAGTGAACCGTGCCGTTTCCGAAGCACTCCTAAATTCAATCCCCAAGCTATTGAGAGTTGGGTTTAGGTTAGAGGTAGAGGCGGGTTCTTTCCGAGACTTCTTAGAAACTCTTTCCATGGTCTTTTCCTTTCCCTTTGAAGCCATTTTATCAAGACCCAAGAATTTGAAAAACAAGAGAAGGGAGAAATTTTTAACCGGAGAAATTGATGACCAAGACCTTGAAATCCTTGTTGCACAGCCTCCAATTGCCCAAAAGCTTCCTTCTTGATCTCCTACTCCAAGGAAATCTCTTCAACTTTTGAAATGGGTGGAGATTTGGGATTTTCGGAATTGGGGTTTTAGGAGGGTTTTGAGAGTTTTTTTGATGGAAAATATGGGATGGGAGAGTGTTTGGATGTTGAATTTATGGAGGATTAATGTTGCTTTGACTGATTTTGTGGTGGATTTTGAAGGTTTTATGGAGGATGGGGCGGAGGTATAGAGAGAGAGAGGAGGAGGTGAAGTGAATGAGGGAGAAAGGGGAAAAGTCAGGTCTATTTACTGAAAAGGCACGACCTTCCAGGCGACTTGCACGGCCGGGCTAAGGAAACTGCACGGCCGTGCCCTTTTGCTGAGCCAACTCACATCAACTTGATATGAACTGCACAGCCGCTCCAAGGTATAGATCACGGCCGTACTAACCACTGTTCACCATTTTTCTTCTCTTTTTTTTTTAATTTTTTTATATACTGAAATCCTACAAAACAAAGTTAGAAAATAATAATAATAATAATAATAATAATAATAATAATAATAATAGATAAATAAAATAAAATAAAATAATAAATAACAAAAATAATCCATCGGTTACCATCCCGATGATGCTTGTTTTAGGTCATTAGCTCGACCCATGTCCGGTAATAGGTAATGCGTGATATCTTGGCGGTCTATTGTCATTGACAACTCGTCAATGCATTCCTTCCGGAGTGATTAATATTTTCTGAGGTAAACATTTTTTCCATCCCGATCTTTTTCTTGGTAGAACAAGTGACCTATAGTCCTTGCACTTTCGAAATTTCGAAATGCCTTTCTTATTTGGCACCTTTGTTCTTTTTGGTTCTTTCACTGCATTGTTAGTATCGGGACATGTAGAAATATTTATCACATCAAGATCATTATCGCAATCTAAAGTTTCATAGTTTATGAGGCTATTTTCCACATTTTCTTTAGATTGCGATCCCTCGCCCATTTCATATTCTTCACTTGGGGTGTAGGTCTCTAAATAAGGATCCTCGAGATCTGATCTTTTCATATCAAACTCGACCTTTTCCTTCCCGACATTTAGGGAGAAGGTGCCATTCTTTACATCTATGATTGCCCCAGCGGTGGCAAGAAATGGCCTTCCTAAAATGACTGGAATCTGATGGTCTTCTTTCATATCAAGGATCACAAAGTCGACAGGGATGATCAAACTCCCTACTCGACACGGCATATTTTCCATTATACCGATGGGGTATTGGATGGAACGGTCTGCCAATTGAAGAGACATGGTAGTGGGTTTGAGTTCCCCTATACCAAGTTTCTCACTTACCGATAATGACATCAAACTTACGCTAGCTCCTAGATCAAGCATAGCGTTATCAATATTAATTCTTTCAACACAAGAAGGAATTGAAAAAGTACCCGAATCCTTTAATTTTGGAGGAGTCTTATTTTGTAATACAACACTTACTTCCTCCGTTAATATAACATTCTCATATTCCATTAGCCTTTCTTTATCCGAAATTAATTTCTTTAACGATCTAACACATAAAGACATTTTTTCAATTTTTTCAGATAATGGAATGTTAACATTAATGGCATCCAAGTTCTCTAAAAGTTCGGTATAATCCTTGTCTTCTTTTCTAGGGGTTTCCGTCCCCGAATTAGTCTCAATCATCGGTGGAATTGGACTATAATCATCTTCACTAGGGTATTCATTTAGCATTTCATACTCATCCCTAGTGTTCACCATACTAACATGCTTATTCGGCCTTTGAGGTTGACCGGGAAGACTCCCTTGTGGTCTACTCGTTGGGATGGCCTGTTGAGCTTGTTGACTTTTTAGCATCTTATTATGCACTGCTAGGTTATCGAGCCTAGCATTCAACAATTTAAAACATTCCCTAAACTCATTATTGATCTTTTCTTGAGCATTTTTGTTTTCACTACAAAATCCATTAAAAGATCCAATTTTGATTTAGGGGGAAAGGTATTAGAATTATTATTGAAATTCTTCGATGCGAATCCCGGGGGTTGTGTAGATTGTTGCGGATTTAGAACGTTGTTATTCTTGTAGGAGAAGTTGGGGTGATTCCTCCATTCGGGATTGTATGTATTAGAATACATCCCCCCTTCTGTCCAAAAGAATTGACAAAGTTCACTTGATCACTAGAACTAGTGTCAAGCAAATCGCAACTATCCGTACTATGTGAGTTAGACCCACATAGTTCACACAAAATATTTATATTTTCCACATGATTGACATTAAGATTCTCAAATTTCTTTAAAATCATGTCAACCTTAGAAGAGAGAAGAGTAACTGCATCAACATTATACTTACCAGGCGTACCTTGTTGTTGCTCTCTCTCTCTCGTTTGACTACTGATAGTGGTTCAATGCAATATTCTCAATGAGGTCGTATGCCTCATCAACTCCTTTGTTCATCAATGTTCCTCCTGCAGCGGCATCAATGGTCTCTCTTGTCTTGAATATGAGACCGTTGCAGAAGGTGTGAACAATTAACCACTTTTCGAGCCCGTGGTGGGGGCACATTCTGAGAAGTTCCTTGAACCGCTCCCATGCGTCGTACAAAGTCTCACTTCCCGTTTGACAAAAGTTAGTGATCTTCGTGCGAATTTGGGATGTTTTGTTCGGTGGGAAAAAATTCCCAAGGAATGCTTCTTGAACTTGGTCCCATGTAGTTAGTGAGTTTTGGGGGACCGAGTTCAACCATTGCTTCGCCTTATCCTTAAGAGAGAAAGGAAAAAGGCGCATCCGTATTGCTTCCGATGTGACATTCTGGATACGAGTGGTGTCACAGTACTCCAAGAATGTTTGGATGTGGAGATGAGGGTCTTCGAAAGCAGTGCCACTGTATTGGTTGTTCATAACCATATGCAAAAGTTGCGGGTTAATCTCAAAGTTGGCCGCGTTGGCATTCGGCACAACAATAGGGGATCTAGTTCCCGGGGTACTTGGATTTACAACGTCCCGTAGGGTCCTAGCAGGTGTTTGTGGCTCTCCTTCCGACATATGCTTATTTAATGTCTCCTTGAGTTTTCTTAATCTCTCGTGAAAGCTTTGTTCGGGTTCTGGATCAAAGTTGTCAAAGAAGATCCGAGCCCGTTTTATACACTATAAGAATACTCAAAAAGAAGATTAAACGTAACAGATTATCGAAAGTAAAAAGGAAATTAAAACAAAACAAAATAAAAACGAAATTATGTAGTAAAGACAAAAATAAAAAGTAAACCGTTGTCCCCGACAACGGCGCCAAAAACCTGTTCGCTCGAAACCTAACAGTTTATTTTAAAATTCGCAAGCGCACGGGCTATTGAAATATAGCGGGTGCAAGTACGAGTCGATCCCACAAGGACAGGGTTTACTTTGGGATGAAATTATTTTTACTACAATTATAAAAGAGATTGGGAGAAATAAAGATTGATTTAGGAAAAGAATAGAACATACGCAGAAAAATACTTTAATAAAACTCTTATAAACGAAGCATTCTCGGGATTGAAAATCAATTTAGCCAAATATTCATCATATAGTCATGTCTTTGAAAATATAGATTTTCATAAAAATCAAGGATGGTACGTTAGGCTTACACTACTTCTAACGATCAAGCAAGTAGCGTTGTACCCTTCACTAATTATGTCCTATCTCTCGATGACCCATAATTAGCAAGGATCCATTAAAGTTCGCGAATCAACGTACTTTTCATTCAAGGAACATCCCTAGGCCATTGAACTACTCTCGTGATCAATGAAACCTAGTTCCTTTATATGGTTTTGTCAATCGAGATTCTCCGCTAGGTACTTCTCTCGATTTGCTGAATCATACAAGTTGGACGTCTCCAAAATGTAAGTCATTTTGAGATTGGTATAAAGAAATTGTTTAGATGAAAATAGAAGACAAGACTTTTATAAAGGATGATGAATAAAAGGCGTTTTGAGTTTCCAACCCCAAGAATAAGGGGGATTACTCACTAGCCATTATAAACAAGCAAGCATAAGCAAATAAAAGATAAAGAGAAGAAGGACTTAAGATTGTAAAGAGATGATGGCTGAAAATAACTCTTGAACTTTTATTGCTTTCTTCCAAAAATACTTCAAGAACAAATGAACACTTGAATCTTTAAAATCTTTGGAACCAATGATAAAGAATTGTATATAATGTATTCTAAGCTTAAATATGCTATTCTCTGGTATCTGATGATCCTTAAGACTGATTACAAATGGCCTATTTATAAATATGGAGGAGACTCTTCAAGGTGGTGTCTTCTAAAGGTACCTTTTAATTCTGCAGACTCCATTTGCACGGCCGAGCTAAGAGATTTGCACGGCCGCTCTGGTCTTGACACTAATTTTTGGTTTGAACTGGTGGAGGTGCACGGCCGCTCCACTCTTGGTCGTACGGCCGCTCTGGCCAGGATTGCTCGGCCACTCCACATTTCAAGACTCGGCCACTCCAGGTTTTGGGGCCAAAATTGGCCTGGAAAGGGTCATGTGCACGGTCGCTCCTATGCCAAGTGCACGGCCGTGCAGGTTGGATTTTAGCCTGTTTGCTTGATTTGGTCTTTCCCTTCCGTGGCTTTGACACTTGATTTATTTCCAAGGCTCCCATTTGATCATATTTTGACTTTAGAACCTGTCTTAAGAGCATGATGATACCAAAAGCATAAAATAGAAGATATATGGTAAAAGAAGCTAAAATAAACTAATATGCAACCTAAATGATACTAAAACTAAGGAAATGATTATGAAATAATAGGATAAATGACTATATAATAGTCACTTATCAGGTTTCACACAAGTAGAGGGTATTGACTACCACGAAACCTTTTCTCTGGTGGCCAAGTTAGTGACGATGCGAAGCTTGCTAGCAGTTGCGGTCAAGAAAGGGTGGATCATACATCAACTTGACGTTAACAATGTGTTTCTCCACGGTGATTTATATGAGGACGTTTACATGAGGGTGCCTCAGGTCCCAAGGATGGTGATCAACGGGTATGCAAGCTACACAAATCACTTTACGGCCTCCGTCAAGCATCACGCAATCGACACCAAAATTTTACAAGCGCACTTCTCGACTTTGGTTTTCGCCAATCATGGGCTGACCATTCCTTGTTCATCTACAAACTTAAGGATTCCTATGTCGCGGCCCTCATATACGTTGATGATGTCTTGTTGGTAGGGAATGACAGCTCCAAGATTGAAAACGTTAAGTCTCGCTTGGACGAAAGATTTAGCATCAAAGATCTTGGCCCATTAAAATATTTTTTGGGGATAGAGGTTGCAAGGTCGTCGGAAGGCATTGTCCTAAGTCAAAGGAAATACACCTTGGACATTTTAGAGGAGAGAGGCCTGCAAGGAGGGCGGCCGAGTGACTTCCCAATGGAGCAAAATTTGCACCTTTCTGCCGAGGACTTACTGGGCGACTCCTTACTTAACAGTAACTCGGCTAGACATTCAGTTCTTGGTAAATTTGTTGAGCCAATTTCTTTCGGCTCCTCTTCGTAGCCACATGGATGCCGCGCTTCGTATAGTTCGTTTTCTGAAACAAACTGCATGCCAACGGATTTTTCTGCCTTCGGATGGAAATTTAGTTCTTGAGGCGTATTGTGATGCCGACTGGGGAGGATGCCCAATTACGAGGCATTCATGTACGGGTTATTTCATGTCTCTTGGTGGTGCACCCATTTCATGGCGTACAAAGAAACAAAGTGTAGTTTCACGTTCCTCTGCCGAAGCGGAGTATCGTGCCATGGCCACAACAATCAGTGAGCTTCTATGGCTGAGATGGCTTCTCAAGGACATTGAAGCTCCACAGTTGTGTGCCACTAATCTTTATTGTGACAATCAAGCGGCTAGACAAATAGCCAACAATCCAGTTTTTCACGAACGAACCAAACATGTGGAAATGGATTGTTATTTTGTTCGCGAGCGAGTAGAGTCAGGCGACGTTTCTCCACAAAAGATTTCAACTAAAGACCAAATCGCAGACATATTCACAAAAGCTCTCGGAACTGCTCGTTTTCAATTCTTAGTGTAAGATATCGTAAATATGGCTGGGATGTACATATCTCAATATCTTTTGTATTTATCTTCTTTCCTTTATTTTAGGATCTATAGTTAGGAAACCCTAATGTTTAGGGCATAATTGGTGCAGCCGTTGTATAAAGGAGAGACCTCCTTCCTTGTATTCATGTGTTATCAATGAAATACTTATTATCTCAATACTTTAACTCCATAGTTTTCAATGACAAATAATATCAGCTCCAAGCCCCACATGATCAAAAAACAGGGTGGAACTCTAAGATTTCCCCTCCCTAAGTATAGCCATGGTCCCCGCTCTCATATAGTAAATCTTTAGGATTTTGATGTGTGATATTCATAACCAATAGCGCGTAGCCACGTGTCGCGCCCATTCTGGCGCGGTCGTGCGCTCCATACCGCGTGGTCGCTCCTCTCGGCTATGTCAGAAATTCCGAATTTGCTTGTTTAATCCCCTAATTTAGGCGCCCCAACTCAGATGACACCAAACCCAACAAGAATGATAGCTGTGTAGAAGACCAAATGAATCGTATGAGGTAGACATCGCTCCAAAAACTCAGTGACAAATAATATCAACTCCAAGCCCCACATGATCAAAGTGAGACTATTTTTTTATTTTTTTTTGAGGGAGGACTATCAGTTGTCTCATTACACTGAGTTCGATTTTTAGCCGATCAAAGTGAGACTATTTTTTTTTTAGACAAACAAAAATGATAAATGAGAGTATATATATATTGGAACGGAGAGAATACTTGATAACAATTTATGTTTACAAATTTTGCTCTCTGATTTAAAAATTAAAAAGCTTGCGCTAGATTGATGGTCAAAGGTGTTCTTCCATTCTGACGTTGTGTTGATAAGACCAGTTAGGGTTCGTTATCAAGCTTAATTAATCAGTTGTTGAGAACTGCCTTTGTCCCAAAAATGAATTTATAAAAAAAAAAAAAATTGAAATTTGCTCTTGTTAGCAAATTAAAAAAAAAAAATGGAGTTTATTTTGAAACGGATGGAGTACTATTTAACCAATGCAATTGATTACTGTTATCAAAATATAGCTGATCTTCAGTTATCCATCCGAAAATACATCAAGAGAGAGGTTTGAAGTCGGTTTCTCCTATTTTTTTTTTTTTTTTTTGTTGGTTTTCTAACAAGTTAAACAACAGCACACCTATATACAAAATTATTCATAAGGAGATCAAGCTCTTGGAAGCAGATCTTTGCATTATTCCTCATGATTATTAGACTGAAATAAACAACAAGGAAAAAAAATGGAATAACCTTCCAAGTTACAAGTTTACCTCTGCATTGGCCATGGCAACAGCAGCTTCAGGATGGTAATGAAGCATTTCCTTCCACATCATTACCCTAATCATCTCTTCTCCCGAATCCTCCTCAATATCCAGATCAATAGGAACCTGCGCTGGCGGGTCCGAGCTAGGATCATAGAGGGGAGACATGTAAGGATGCATGAGAGCCTCTGAAATACTGATCCTCTTTGAAGGGTCAAACACAAGCATCTTCTGTAGCAGATCGATTGCCAATGGATGGGCGTTGGGGTAAAGATGTGAAAAAGAGGTTCCCGGAGAATAAGGTAGCGTTTTGATGAACTTTCTTGCTTTTGGATTATCGATGAATTCGATATCGTCTTCCCTCTGGCTGCCTAGGATGTTGATTATTAATTTGAGTTGGTTGAGACATTCTGTTCCGGGGAAGATTGGTTTTCGTCCAAGAAGTTCAGCAAAGATGCAGCCAACGGACCATGCATCTATAGAGGTTCCGTAGTTGTCGCAGCAGAGGAGCAGCTCTGGGGCCCGGTACCAGCGAGTCACCACGTATTCAGTCATGAATTGGTCCTTGCCACTGTTGGTACGTGCCAGTCCAAAATCACATATTTTAAGATCACAATTTGCATTTATTAGTAGGTTTCCTGGCTTCAAGTCACGATGAAGAATGTTTGCAGAGTGAAGATACTTCAGACCTCGAAGCAACTGCATATTGAACAACAACAACAAAACCTTAGTCCCAAAATGATTTGGGGTCGTGATAAAGCTATGAAAGAAGTTGACACTCAAGATATCACAACTTCAGGGGTGTAGAGTGACAATACAGTAAATACTGAGGATGTAGAGTTAAATGTAAATAACAGAAGTTAAGTATCTGTTATAAAAGTTGTTAGGCAAATATATGAAAGTTGTTGTAAGTTTGTTACAAGTCTGTATAAATACTCCAAGAATTGATGAATAAAAATGACATTTTACACTGTAATTTCTTTCTTGGTATCAGAGTGTATTGCTTCCGCTTTCATTTCCATGATTCTTCTTCAGATATAATCTCAATTACCTTTTCAATTTACTTTCAATCGTCGACAATAATGGCGATGACCGACGAAATTCATTCAATACCTTCAACTACAGTATCTCCGACGAATTCGATCGGTGATGATGCATATGATATGACAAACTCAGTTCTTCAATTATCTCCCGCACATCCACTGTTTCTACACCCCAACGACCATCCAGGTATGGTCCTCATCTCTGAATCAATAACTGATTTCAATTACAATCAGTGGACGCGCGGAATGATCGTTGTTTTATCTTCAAAAACAAAGTTAGGTATGGTAGATGGCTCAAATCCACGACCTAATTCACAATCTAAGTATCTGATGGCATGGAATAGGTGTAATAACATGGTTATAAGTTGGATTTTGAACTCTGTAAGTTCTGAAATTAGATCAAGTGTGGTTTACTTAGCCACAGCTCATGAAATCTGGATTGATTTGGCCAATCGATTTATGCATGGCAATGCTCCACAGATTTATCATATTCGGAAAGAAATTTCTTCTCTCACTCAAGGATCAATGTCTGTCTCGACTTATTTTACTAAGTTTCGTGGTCTATGGGATGAACTGAAGAATGTTAGTAATACTCCTAAGTGTTTATGCATTTGCAACTGTGGAGCTAAGCAACAGATTCAGGATCATGATGAGCTTACCAAAATCACTCAATTTCTGATGGGTCTTAATGATGGATACACCTCTATTAGAGGTACAATTTTAGCAATGAATCATATACCTAACATGAACCAGGTGTTAGCTCTTATTACTCAAGATGAGAGGCAGAGGTCTTGCTCTCTTAGTCTCCCTTCTTCCTCTATCTCTGAACATGTTGCTGCTCTAATTCACGGCCCTCTTTCAACAGTAAGAGAAATGAGAAGAACAAAAGCAAAGCACATCTTCATTGTGATCACTGTGGAGGAACAGGTCACATCAAGGACACATGTTTCTTTATTCATGGTTTTTCTGAATGGCACAAACTTTATGGAGTCAAACCTGATCCAACAAAAATGCCTAAGTTTGGGAAGTCCAAAGCTCCAGCCTATGATGGTCCTTCCAAGGTTTTTGACAGCAATGTTATTGCAGATACCGGTGTCATTCCCGGTCCTTTGGGGAACAATGGGCTCAGTTCCTTGAATATATGCAGACTCATGATCCTTCTCAATCTTCAGGTAATCTTGAACTCCCAAGTCTTACAAGTTCAATCTGTTTGTCTCAATTTGCTATGCATAAGTCTCATGATTGGATAATTGACACTGGAGCTTCACATCATATCACTTCTAATCTTTCACTCCTTGAAAATCCTATTTTAATCGATTCTTTCATTCTTCTTTCTAATGGACACAAATCTCCAGTTACTCATAGAGGCAATGTTACTCTATCCTTTCAGATTACTCTTTCCAATGTCTTATATATTCCTGCCTTTCATTTTAACTTGATTTCTGACAGTAAATTGGCTAGTGACAGCAACTATTGCCTTCTTTTCTTCTCTTCTTATTGTCTTTTCCAGGACTTACACAGCAAGACACTGAATGGGATTGGTAAACAATAAGGATACAACAACAACAACAACAACAAAGCCTTAGTCCCAAAATTTGGGGTCGGCTAACATGAATCCTCATATGTTATCGTGAAAAAAATAAATAAAAAAATTAAATTAAATTAAAAAAAAAATAAATAAATAAAAATAAATAAAAATAAATAAAAATAAAAATAAAAATAAAAAATAAAAAAATCAACCCCCCACATGGATTTTTGCCCTCCACTCCGGCCTCTTCAACACCATACTTCCATCCACTCCAAGTAAATTCATATCATTTTCAATTACTCTAATCCAAGTTTGTTTGGGTCTTCCCCTATCCCTCGCCATTTTATCATTTCTCCACTGTTCCGGCCTCCTAACCGGTGCATCACTCGGTCTCCTTCTCACATGTCCAAACCACCGTAGACGATTTTCCCTCATTTTATTCTCAATGGGCGCAACTCCTACTTTACCTCTAATCACCTCATTCCCCAACCGATCCTTTCTTGTATGACCGCACATCCATCGAAGCATACGCATCTCCGCCACATTCATCTTATGCACGTGACACTGTTTACCTTTCTAAATTTGTATTTCCTACTAGTTCTTTGTCTAATGTGACTCCTACTGTCTATTGTAATATACAATTTGAGTGTGATTTGTGGCATATGAGACTTGGTCATCTTCCTATGTCATCTTTCAAACATGTATCTCATGATATATCTGTTGATATTAATAAATCTCGTGTCTGTGATATATGTCATTTTGCAAAACATAATAGAATCCCTTACCCTTTGAGCATGTTTCATTGTACTATTGTTTTTGTACTCATTCATTGTGATGTATGGGATCCATATAGTCATGTCACATATCTAGGTCATCATTCTTTCTTTACTATAGTTGATGACTTTTCTAGGACTACTTGAATATATCTCCTACAATCTAAAGCTCAAGTCCTATCTTATTTCAAAATCTTTATAGCCATGATTCAGAATCAATTCAATACCTCTATTAAACACATTAGATCTGACAATGGGTCAGAATTCTTCAATAATGACACTACTTCTTATCTCCTTTCTTTTGGAATTGAACAACAAAGTTCTTGTGTTAAAACTTCTCAACAAAATGGGAGAGTGGAAAGGAAACATAGACACGTACTAGAGGTTGCTAGAGCTCTAAAATTTCAGTCCCATGTTCCTATAAAATTTTGGGGCAATTGTGCTTTAACTGCCACATATCTAATTAACAGAATGCCTACTGCCACTCTCAATTTCAAAAGTCCTTTTGAAGTCCTTTTGGGTACACCTCCTTCCTACAATCATTTGAAACCCTTTGGATGTCTTGTTTTGCATCCACTCTTGTTTCTCAAAGAGATAAGTTTTCCCCTATGTCATCCAAGTGTGTTTTTCTTGGTTATCCTAGTGGAAAGAAAGCTTACAAGCTTTATAACCTTCAATCTCATAAAATATTCTACTCCAGAAATGTTCATTTCTATGAAAACCAGTTTCCTTTTCATCAAGTCTCTTCTTCTATACCTGATTCATCTCTTTCCATGTTTAGACATGCCCGGTTCACGGTTCGTCAAAAATCAAAACCGTTTATGAACCGTTAACTCACGGTTCGACGGTTCACGGTACGGTTCACCAGTTCATCTGGTTCATCTAATATTTTGAGCAGTTTTTAGACAAAAAAAATTCAAAGTTTGTTTTTTTTTCAATTTTTTGATACATTATAAATTATTTACTTTACATAAGTATTAAGAAAATTTTAAATTTCATATTTTTATAGGAATTAATGGGTGGAATGAGACAAAAAAAAATAGAAGGGACGGTACCCTTATAATTTTATTAATATTAAGCAAATTTGCTTAGAGGGGGACAACCAACCTTACTCTTTTATAATTAAGGGGGGACATTTAAGAACCTTACCTCAAAAATTAAATTACACAATTAAACTTAAAAAATATCTAAATTTCTAAACTATAAAATACAAAGATACTAAAAAAATATTACCTAACAATTAAAAAATTCTAAAGTTCTAAATTATAAAATACAAAGGTACTAAAAAATTATCTAATTATTTTCTTCTCCTTCGGAAGAGTCATCCTCAAAAAATTCATCACCTACGGAAGAAAAATGTTGTTCTTGATCTCGATTTTCCACCTTAACGGAATGTCCAACACATTTGATACTCTAAATTTTCCACTGCGAGCCTAGAACATCTTGGAGACAAAACATTTCTGGATATACTAAATGCGTGTTCTACCGAAACCGTTGAAGCGGGAGATGCAAGTATTTCTTTTGCAATTATGGAGAGTATAGGAAAATGAGATCCTCTTCTTGACCACCATTTAAGAATGTTAAAAAAATTTGTAGATTTTTTCGAATTAAGACAATATGAACCGCCGGTCCGAACCGCCGATTTCGAAGCCTAAACCGCATATGAACCGTAAACCACCGGTTCACCTGGTTTAACGGTTCATCCGGTTCAAACATGAACCGTAGGCACGTGTACCCATGTTTCCTAATAATTCCTTTTTTACTTGTTCCGAGTACTTTGACTATTCTGACTATGACACAACTGATACTATAAGTACTCCTTCTGATAATGCTACTTTATCTCCTTTATCTGATGATCATACTTCACATGTATCACCTCATGTTATAGATTGCACAGATCATATATCTTCAAGTTCTCATACTAGACCTGCAAGAACTAGACATACCTGTCAAATACAAAGATTATGATGGTTTTCCTTCTTCTTTTACCCATCCCTAAAGTTCTTGTTATCTGGTAAGTCATTCTTCTTCAGTCTCTTATTCTCAAATTTCTCCTTATTTCTCTTATATTTGTAATATATCATCCTTCTCTGAGTCATCTTCATATAAGCAAGCCATAAAGGATTCCAACTGGTGCAGAGCAATGACAATTGAGATTCAAGCTTTAGAACAAAATAACACTTGGATAGTTCAACCTTTACCTTTTACCTGCTGATAAAAAGCTTGTGGGGTGCAAATGGATATACAAACTTAAATTTAAGCCAGATGGTACTCTTGATAAGCACAAAGCAAGGTTGGTTGCCAAGGGATTTACACAAATTGAAGGTCTTGATTGTTTTGAAACATTTGCACCAGTTGCTAAAATGACTTCGGTTAGAATTTTGATTGCCTTAGCTAGTGCTTTACATTGAACTTTGGATCAAATGGATGTCACAAATGCATTTATGCATGGTGACTTATCAGAAGAAGTGTCTATGAGTCTTCCTCATGGGTATTCTGTGCCTGAATCTATATCCCAACAGTTCCCAATCAACGGTTGGTTAAACCCTTATATGGGTTAAAGCAAGCTCCTAGGCAATGGTTCTCTAAATTGTCTACTGCATTGTTTACCTATGGTTTCACTCGGTCCAAAAATGATCACACCTTATTTTACATGAAGACTACATCTGCATTTAGTGTTTTATTGGTGTATGTGGATGACATTATTGTCACAGGGTCATGTCCTCACACAATAACTCAGATTAAAGCCTATCTCTTATCTCAGTTCAAGATCAAGGACTTAGGACCTTTGAAGTATTTTCTTGGACTTGAGATTGCCAGGTCAACTAAGGGTATTTGTATTCACCAGAGAAAATACACTCTGGATATCATTGATGACACTGGTCTTATGTTAGCCAGATCTTCCAAGCTGCCCATGAAGCAAAATCACTCTTTGGCTGCAGACAATGGTGCTCTCTTTTCTGACCCTAAGCAATATAGGAGATTAGTTGGGAAGTTAATCTACCTGACTATTACCAGACCTATCTATCATACAGTGTCCATATTCTCAGTCAGTTTATGAGTTCTCCTAGGGTTTCTCACTGGGATACAGCCTTAAAGTTGGTTAAATATCTTAAAGGTACCGCTGGTCAAGGGTTGTTCTATTCTTCTTCTACTACATTTAACATACGAGTCTTCTATGATGCTGACTGGGCTTCTTGCTCCACTACAAGAAAGTCATTGACTGGCTACTGCATATTTCTTGGCTCCTTTCTTGTCTCTTGGAAAGCTAAGAAGCAGACAACAGTGTCCAGAAGTTCAGCTGAGGCTGAATATAGGAGCATGGCTTCTACAAGTTTTGAAGCTACTTGGATTATTTCTCTACTTGCTGAGATTGGTTTCACTGGTTTGACACCTGCTTCCTTGTTTTGTGACAACCAGGCATCCCTACATATTGCCTCCAACCCAGTGTTTCATGAACGTACTAAACACATAAAGATAGACTATCATTTAATTAGGGAGAAAATTGCATCTGGGGTTCTTAAGCCTGCCTATGTTTCTACTAAGTTGCAGCTTGCTGATCTTTTCACAAAGGCATTATCTTCTACTCAGCTTCAATTTCTATTAGCCAAGTTGAATGTTCTGAACTTGTTCAGCTCTTTCATCTTGAGAGGGGATGATAAAGCTATGAATGAAGTTGACACTCAAGATATCACAACTTCAGCGGTGCAGAGTGGCAATACAGCAAATACAGAGGATGTAGAGTTAAATGTAAATAAAAGAAGTTAAGTATCTGTTATAAAAGTTGTTAGGCAGATATATGAAAGTTGATGTAAGTTTGTTACAAGTCTGTTTAAATACTCCAAGAATTGATGAATAAACATAACATTTTACACTGTAATTTCTTTCTGGTCGGCTAATATGATCTATCATACGGAATTGTCAAAGAAAAGAGGTGGAAAAATAATATTTAAAAAAAACAAAGAAAAACGAAGAGATAGGTGGGAAGAAATTTTGGGGAGAATCGAAAAAATTTGGAAAAAAACAAATATGAAAAAACAGAAAAAAAAAAGGAAAAAAAAAACATGAAAAGTTTTTGAGGCTTAATGAAATGACGAGAAATGGAAATTACATAAAACAAAAATTGATTGAAATATTATAAAATAGAAGAAAAAAAAAAAGAAAAGAAAAACAACATGAAATGTTTTTGAGGCTTAATGAAATGACTAGGAATGGAAATATCATAAAACAAAAACTGATTGATGTACCTGGAAGAGAAAATATTGGCAGTGATCATTTGAAAGAGCTTGAGATGACTTGATAATCTGATGCAAATCGGTATCCATTAATTCATAAACTAAGTAAACTTCCTTGAAACTTCTCCTGTGGATGGGCACCATGACATCCTTCAAGGCGATTACATTTTCATGCCTGAGATGTCGGAGAAGCTTCAATTCACGCAGAGTTCTGAGGGCATCAATACGATTGTCAAAGACATTATGTATTCTCTTGATAGCAACCTTCTCATTGGTTTCCTTATTAACAGAAGAGCACACAATACCATAAGCTCCTCGGCCGATTGGTTTTATGGGGACATATTTGGTGTCGATTTCAAACATTGTCTGCCACATGGAGTAGTAATGCTTCCCTGGTGAACCTACTCCATTCGGGGGCTCAACTGGAGTTGCCATTTCCCTACAAGCCGAAATTACATAGTATAAGATCACTTCTGAAGTTAACCAAGAATGGTAATGTAGCATCAAAATAATTTAGAAACGAGACACTTAATTGTTGAGACAGATAAAAAGGTAAAGTTCGACACTTATGGGACACAGGGATAATTAAGAAATCATTAAGAGAGGGAGGACAGTCTCCATGCCAGTGAACAATTTTCTTCCTATGGCTCGAGAAGTAATTTCTTTCTTCTTGACTTGCATCACAGTTTTTATGCCCTTTTAAGCTTCTAATAGAAAAGGAACAGAAAATCAATCTAAACAGCAGAACTGCATTATTCGAGAACAAGAAAATTGAATCCATCTAATCAAATTACAGGCTACATGAGACAATTTACAGCAATTAATTTAGACAATATAATAGATGCATTAAAAGTGCTACTCCGTCCGTACTAAAATGAATGTCAGAAAAAATTTCAATTTTGTTCTTCACGTCCCATCAAGATCAAATTTGAAATTTATTTGACATTCATTTTGAGACAGGAGGTAATAATTCAGGAAACAATACAATTACACCCACAAAATTAAGGAACCAATTGTACTACGAGTGATTAGAAAGGTAAACGTACTTGTTAACTGCAGTATTCCCCAGAAAAGGAACTGTCTTCAGACCCCACTGTCCCAATTCAACATTTGGGTAAGAAAATTTCCCAAAATTCTACTTCAACGGCATCAAATTAACACTCAGAAACCCAATTCCGTTGAAAACCCAGAAAGAAATTGTGAGAATTCGTAATAAATCGGATCAAAAGATGGGAAATTTTAAGTTAATTAATGTGTGGGGAAGAAGGATGAGAGAGAAAAGAGAAAACATTGGATCTGACAGGGAGGGGGAAGAGGAAAAATAAATATAGAAGGATTCGTAATCTCGCCGCGATCAGACCACAACACAACACCCATGCGAGCGAGTGGATCAGTCAGCCGAAGGAAGCAGGGTCGCAGACGACAAAGAATGAGATAATAATATTTATTATTATTATTATTTTATTTTATTTTTTGGAGTTAGAGTATCCGTAAGTGTAACTGTACTGTGCAGCCGGATTTTGCTCTCGTCGTTTGGACAAAAAACAAATCTATTCCATGTTTTAAACATTTATTATTCGTACCACGGAGGCAGACTAGGTTTTCGACTTTTCGTATTTGCGTAAATGTTTAGAATTTTCATTCTTGCATCATATTATAGTAAATAAAATTTTCAACCTAGTTAAATAGCCAACAAACCTTTTAAATATCAAACTCAAATGGTTCTGAATAATATTTTAAAGCCTTTGTATATACATTAACAAGCACAATACCATAACCAAGAAACATTCTGTATATCAACATTAAAGGTTTCTGAATATCAATATTAAAATTTTTTAAATATGAATTAAGAAACATATTTAAACAAGTCAATTACCAACAAACCTTTTAAATATCAATTTTAAAAGTTTATGAATATTTATAACAAAGACATATGAATATTAATTAACAAGCACATTTGAACCAGGTACAGGCCAACAAACCTTCTAAATATCCATAAGCATTTAATATTGATATTCAGAACTTTTGATTGATGTTTAGAAGGTTTGATGGCGAATGGAATTTCGAGACCCATAAAAGTCGCAAGGCTTTGCCTCGTGATAAAGGGTTTAAAAATCTCAAAATATGTCATTTAGCTACTCAAATGGGCCTTTGAAATTTCGATAAATGAAATGTTGAAAGAATATCAGTGGTAGTGTTTAATATGAACAAATGTGGTGTATCACATGTCCAATGTTCAGTTCATGTGTTGAATAGTGTCAGGAGTGTTGAGAAATTTCGATTATTTACAAAAATGTTAGCGCATATTTTTTAAAAAAAGTTTCGATTACTTACAAAAATGTCACGGCACATTTAAAAAACGATTTTTCCTAATCAATAGCAAAAACGCATTTTTTAAGACTTACTCTTAGGCCTCGTTTGGTTCGTGGTAAAGTGAGGGAATGGAATGGTCAATTCCGTTTGACCAATTCCTTAGGCATGTGTGGTTCAAGTTTTTCAAGTTTTTTCATTCCATCGGAATGACAAATTCTTTTGATGGAAGGAATTGGGCATTCCTTCCATAAATGGAAGGAATGATGAATTCCTTAGGGAATGGAGTTGTAAAAAAAAAAATTATAACCAAAATACCCCCAAACCCAAATCACCCCTACCCTGCCTACCCCCCACACACCACCCAAAAAAAAAAAAAAATTACTCATTTTTTTGTAACTCCCCCATCCCCCGCCCTACCCCCCCCCCCCCTCCCAAAAAAAAAAAAAAATTTAATCATTTTTTGTAACTACCTCACCCACCCCGCTTACCCCACTCCACCCCCACCAAAAAAATTTGTAATCATTTTTTTGTAACTACCCCACCCACCCAGCCCTGCCCTACCCCTCACCCCCACCCCCCCCCTTCTAAAAAAAAATTTTTTTACTCATTTTGCATAACCCCTGCCTACCCCACCCACCCAAATTTCTTTACCTACCCTCCCACCCTCCAAAAATTATTTTTTTTACTTATTTTGCATACCCCCGCCTACCCCACCCATCCAGCCCCCGCCTCTACCCACCACCCCTCCAAAAAAAAAAATTTTTTACTCATTTTGCATACCCGCCACCCCACCCACCCACCCACCCTCTACCCTACCCCCCACCCCCTCCCCTCCAACAAAAATTTTTTTTTACTCATTTTGCATACCCCCTTGCCTACCCCACCAACCCATCCAGCCCTGCTCTACCCCTACCCCCACCCCCCACCCTCCTTCCAAAAAAAAAAAATTTTTTTACTCATTTTGCATACCCCCCGCCTACTCCACCCACCCAAAGATCGCCTACACCCCCACCCTCCAAAAAAATTTTTTTTTTTTTTTACTCATTTTGCATACCCCCTGTCTACGCCACCCACCCACCGCCCTACCCCCATTCCCACCCCAACAAAAAAAAATTTTTTTAACTCATTTTTCATACCCTTGCCTACCCCACCCCACTCCCCTCAAAAAAAAAAAAAAATTACTCATTAATTTTTTAAAAGAAGGGTGAATTTGACATTTTATATGCTTTCATTCAATTTCTATAATTTGTATTTTCAAATCAAACATGATTTGTCAAGGAATTGAATGACAATTTCATTCAATTCCGTACCAACCAAACGGAGGGGTTTGACCAGATTTTTTCTATTTCAATTCTTTCAGGAATTCAATTCCATTGGTCATTCCATTCCTTCACTTTTTTTACTTCGAACCAAACAGTCCCTTAACTTTTTTGTAAGAGGGAAGGGCTTATCTCGTATGAGATCAAACTCATTGGCAATGAACATTTTTTGTTCTTGATTCAAAGATGCTATATATTATAAATTATAAGAAAAAAAAAAATACAAAAAAGATGATTAAGTATACTGACCTCAAATTATATACTCAATTCGTTCTCCTATTAAATTAGATAACATTTATTTTTGTTGTCTCAATTAAAATTTAAAACAAAAAAACCTTATTTTTATTAATATTTAATTATTGAAGCTACTTGTCTTCACAATAATTATCTCAATTACTATTTCTTACTCGCTAAAATCTGGGGAGAAACGCATTTCTCCATAACTTATGGAGAAACGGGGCCTGACTTGTTGCGCGACAATGCAGGCCAAGGCTTCTGGATATCCAGAAGCTTATGTAAGTGATATCCAGAAACCTTCAAATGAATATCCAGAAACTTTCAAAATGTTTCTGGATATTCATTTGATGGTTTCTGGATATACATTTGAAGGTTTCTGGATATCCAGAAACCTTTAATAAGCAATTTCTGGTCTTGGCCTTGAATTTGGCTTCAAATCTATTTTTTCTGGATATCCATCCCAAAGGCTTCTGGATATCCGTTTCAAAGCTTCTGGATATCCAGAACCCTTTGAGACTTATATCCAGAATTTTTTTTTCTGATTATCAAACGCATAGCTTCTGGCTATTAAAAACACGTTTCTCCATAGTTATGGAGAAACGCGTTTCTCAGCAGACCTACTCTTCTTACTCACTAACAACTTCTATCCTTTTTACATATCAACAAAATTTTAATATTATAATATTTTACTTTAATTTCTATTTTTTTTTTTTTTTCATTTTATCTAATTTTAATGGCACAAAATATACGAAATGTTCAAAAAAGAAAATCTAAAACGGAAAGGACATGGCGTTTAGATGATTTTTTTTTCTCAAATAATTCATTTTTAAAAATCTATTTTCCAAAATAACTAACTTTTGAAACTATTTCCCAAAATGACCACTTTTTGGGAACTCGCTACACGGTGTAGCGAGTTTCTCTTTAACCGTGTAGCGAGTTTGGTGTAATTAAGGTTTGTCGGTTTGTGATTAATTGCTGTAATTAAGTAAGGACAAACTCGCTACACCGTGTAGCGAGTTCTCAAAAAATCCAGCCATTTACAGTATTAGGAATATAATATAATATCATTATATTATATTCAAAGTATATATTGTTATATATTAGATTAGGAAACACAATCATTATATTAGATTAGAAAACACAATCTTTGTATTAGATTAGAAACCTTCTCCTTCTAGGAATTAGAAACCTTCTCCTTCTAGGAGATTACCTCCTCATTGTAATCCTATAAATATGTATCTCTAGCTTCATAATTAATTGAGTCATTCAATTCAATTCTTCTCTTTCATGTTTTGATTGACTTCGTCTCTCTCCCTTTATTCTAATATACAGTCTGTTCGATTCAAAGAAAAAAAATCAAAACCTAACCTAAGAACAGCCGCCGGTGGAAGAAGAAAGGGAGAAGGAGGATCATCAAATTCAAGCTTCTCATCACCAAAGTTTGTTATTGTAAGTTTAATTCATGTTTTTTACTTCATTATTTTGTGTTGATTTTGCCCCGACCTCCATCCTATCCCAATCCAATCCACTCTACAACTTTTTCTTGTTTTTTCCTCTTCTAATTAGCTTGTAAGTTATCAATTAAAGTTTCATAAACACTAATTTGTGTTGTAATATATGGTTCACCCATTTGGCAAAATGTCTCCTTCTTCTTCATGTTTTTTACTTCATTTTGTATTGATTTTGCTTCGATTTAATTATTTGGTTACTTGCAATTTAGGTTTATTCAACTCAATTTTTGATATATTTTGAACTCAATTGTTTGTATACTTTGATATTGAACTCAATTTTGCCATTATTTTCATCACTTAGTGTTGTTATTATGATAAAGTTTTGTGTGGAAAGAATGATATGTTGAGGGATAGATGTTGGTATTATGATAAAGTTTTGGGGCAAAGTGGATGGAAAGAAAAGTTTGATGGAGAAGGACATTGTTTATTTTTGTTTAATTTGGACGGTGAGAATGCTGCAAATCTTTTCAAGAAAATAGCTTATTTTATTAATTTAGT
Organism: Adenophora triphylla var. japonica; assembly: GCA_022495995.1. Lineage (NCBI taxonomy): Eukaryota > Viridiplantae > Streptophyta > Magnoliopsida > Asterales > Campanulaceae > Adenophora > Adenophora triphylla. The sequence continues at coordinate 64,933 of JAFEMH010004867.1, read as the reverse complement.
AGAATGATGGAAAGTGTTGTTTTTGTAACATGTGTTTGACAACATATACTATCTTGTTATATTAGTATTAATTTGATATTGAAATAAACAGATGAATTCCTTCATTGATCCCGGGCCTATCGATAACTCTGTTCTGATCAAGCATGAAAACCATAGAGCTCGATTAATTTGGACTGATGTGGAGGTTGCTAGTCCGCTGTCATTTCATCGGGGTGCCTCCTTGCCGGACAGATTAGCTCCTAGGATATTGTCCAGATTAGCCGAGTGCGGCTTTAGTGGAGTTCACTACATAGGGAGAGTTCAGTACGATTATGGGTTGCTAGAGGCTTTGATTGAGAGATGGCGTCCAGAAACCCATTCATTCCACCTCCCGGTTGGTGAGATGACGATCACCCTAGAGAATATCGACATGATTTTTAGGTTGTCGGTTGATGGGGATGTTATTACTGATGATGGCATCCCAGCACATGTAGACTGGCGGGATGTATGTCAGCAGCTTTTAGGGGCTGTCCCTAATCCCGGAGATATAGATGGGAGTAGTCTAAAGCTACGGTGGATCACGATCCAATTTTCACACTTCCACGACCTAGCTGATGATTCCCAGTAGGACCTTGTTGATATGTACGTACATGCATATATCATGCTCGCCTTGGGTTCTACGGTTATCCCTGATCGTACGAACAACAAGGTTAAGTTATGTTATCTCCCTCTGTTTGGAAATTTTTTCAGGGTCTACCAGTACAATTGGGAAATAAATCTGAAAAAATCTTATCTACTAAAAGAAAAGAGAAACTCGCTACACGGTGTAGCGAGTTTGTCTTCTTAATTACATCAATTAATCACAAATCAGCAAATCCTAATTACTTGTAAATCGCTACACCGTGTAGCGAGTTTGACCGGTCTCAGTCAAACTCGCTACACGGTGTAGCGAGTTTCAAAAAGGTGATCATTTAGAGAAATAGTTTGAACAATGAATTATTTTGAAAAATTAAATTTTAAAAACGAATTATTCGGAAAAAAAATCCGTTTAGATAAGTTGTTGTAAAATGGCCAAACCAAACCACATGATTGATGTAATGTCGTTTCACAAGCGTTTTCACAAACGGGTTAGGCGGTTTGATAAATATCGCATTCAACTTCAAACATGATTAAAAGTCGAAAGGCATAAAGAGCAAATAATTTTGAGAATTGGTATAAAAACCCGTAAAATTGTTGAGTAAACCCGTAAGCTGGAATTTTCAAAAATGCCATCGAGTGAAATGACAAAAATATCCCTAAATATATCCCCTCATTCACTAATGTTAAATAAACCCGTAAAATTGTTGAGTAAACCCGTATACCATTTTCACCACCTTTCCCTCCCTCCCTCATCAATTTTCACCACCTTCCCCCTCCCTCCCTCATCAATTTTCACCACATTTTTTACTTAATCACTTCTTTTTTATTTTTTTACTCCAAAAAAAATTACCTCCTCCCTTTCCTTCCTCTTCCTCTCCCAAAATAAAATAAAATTTATACACATTTATTTCAAGACAAGAGATTCAGCAGGCTCATCATGGATGCTCCAGCTCTACCATCAAATGTTAATGTAAGTTTTCTAACCATTTAAATTTGTTAAAAATGTCTTTTCTGTTTCGTAGCTCAAATTCGGCCAGTAGTGACCGAATATCTGTTCAGGTTCGGCCACTCCCAGCCGAAATTCAGCTATGGTTCGGCCACACCCGGCCGAAATTTCAAAATTTTTCGGCTCTGGTTTGTCGAATCTGGGCTGTTTTTCGGTCAGTACTGGCCGAAAATTTGAAATATTTCGGCCACACCCAACCGAACCGTCGAAGAAAATTCGACCACCACTGGCCGAACATTTGTTTTTCTGCTTACACCTCCCTTATTGTTTTATTTAATTGTTTCAGTATCCCATGGGTGATTTTGAAAGCGTTTTGCGAGACTACACCCCAGAATTCACAATGTCCTTGTTTTTTCGAGACCGAAAAATAATGTTTGAATGGGTGCGTAAAAAGGGGGAAGAGCATGAGTTTGTCATCGTAGTCGGTCGGTCGGATAACGGGAGCCGTAATTCCGCTCCTCGAATGACGCTTGTTTGTGATCGCTGGGGAAAATACAAGGAAAAACCAATCTCTCTGTCCTCTCAAGGAACTGCCAACCTTGAAATATTGGAATTGGGAAAAAAAAAATAGAGAGAGCGGAACAAAGAAATGCGGTTGTAAGTTTCAGTTGAACGCCAGACAAGTCACGGTTGATGGTGAATGGCAATTAAAAGTGGTTTGTGGCTTTCACAATCATCCTATTTGCGAATCCATGTTGGGTCACTCTTATGCCGGTAGATTACTTAAATCAGAGGAGGAGTACGTGATAGAATTGTCACATGCAAATAGCCGGCCGAAGGATATTTTACATGGATTAAAAGAGAAATTTCCGGAAAACAAGTCCATAATACGGACTATTTATAATGCGCGAGTGAAGAACAGGGCAACTGAGCGTGCGGGTCGTTCTCAAATCCAACAGCTCATGTTTAAATTGTCCGATCATGCTTATCACTTCGAATATCGGCAATGCGAGAATACAAATGTCATTAAGGAGATATTCTTTGTTCATCCGAAAAGCATTGAATTGATAAGGCATTTCCATACGTCTTGTTCATGGATTGCACTTACAAGACAAATAGGTATAACTTACCTTTGCTTGAGATTGTGGGCGTGACTTCAACCAAAATGACCTTCTTAATTGCTGGTGTATACCTAGAGGCTGAGAAAGAAGGAAACTACACGTGGACATGCGAAGTGTTGAAATCTTTGATGGATCAATCATGTCTTCCTAATGTTATCGTGACCGATAGGGAGCTTGCCTTGATGAATGCAATTCGTGATACGTTCCCAACGACAACTCATTTGCTTTGTCGATGGCATATCAACAGGAATATTCTAGCAAAATGCAAGAAAATGTTTGATATGCAAGAGATTTGTGAGGCGTTCATTCTTCATTGGAATGTAATGGTCAAAGCTGATACGGAGGCATCGTTTGATGACTATTTACGACGATTATCAGAAAATTACAGTCAATATCCCGATGCGGTCAATTATGTCCTGAACCAGTGGATTGTGCCTTACAAAGAAAGATTTGTCTCGTGTTAGACAAACCATGTTATGCACTTTGACAACTTGACTACAAACATGTATATCGGGGGAACTTTATGTTTCTGTCATATGTTTTGATGTTTTGTTAATTATATGCTAATAAATTGCGTAACCTATGTTAGGGTGGAGAGTCAACATGCCTTATTGAAGAAACAACTTGGATCGAGCCAGGGAGCATTTGAGACATGTTGGAAACAAATTCATAAACTCATCGAATGCTCCCATATTGCAATCATTGCCTCATTTGAGAAAAGCAGGACTGTGGTTCAACACAAATTCAAGTCATCGCTATGGAGTGAGGTTAGAGGCATGGTGTCTATAAATGCATTGGATTTGATTTTCAACTCACTGAATTCTCTATATGATGGTAGCCGAGATCCATTGTTGTGTGGGTGTGCGGTGAGATCGGCATGCGGGCTCCCTTGCCCACATGAGCTTGCACAGTTCATGCAATTCAACTCGCCCATCCCACTTGATAAATTTTATGCATTTTGGCGTAAGCTAGATACCCTACCGATCATGAGTTACGATGATGATATTGAAGAAGAGATTCGAAATCGGTACAATGAGATTTGCAATACTCTTGATTTAAGATTTGAGGCAGCTCCACGAACCGGAAAGAATTTGATTGTTCGGAGATTGATCGAGATTTGTCATCCTGCAACAACAATGACTAATGAACCTGCAGTTAAAACAAATAATAAGGGTCGTCCTAAAGCAAAGAGTGCTAAGTTCCTCAAATCCACGAAGCGGGATCCTAGCGCATTTGAGTACGTGGAGGCCATACCCGATCAAGTGTTATTCAACACCGATGCAAATCAAGGGTCTCCGATGTTATCTGCAAAAGCCAAGTTACAGGTAACCTCAAAACTATTTATATTATTCAGTTAAACTTTTATATCATGAAATAATTTTATTTATGTTTAATTTTTTCTTTTTTTGAATTTATCTTATAGCCCGTTCGTCGAAAAAGTCAACATGCAATCAAATATCTTAATCAACTACCGGTTTTCATGCATGGTTATATTGAGAAAACAGTTGATGTGCGGGGTGATGGGAATTGTGGCTTCCGGTGTATTGCGGAGTTACTTGGCCGTGATTCAAATGATTGGCGATGGGTTCGGGAAGTGTTATATCAGGAGGTTTTTGGAAATCAAAAGTTGTATGCCGAGTTATTCATGGCCGAGGATAGGGTGGATAAAGTCCTTTCTGCTATCCACTGGTTTGATGGACCATGCGGAGAAGAAAATTGGTTTGACTCTGCAGAAATGGGTTACGCTGTTGCAAATGCATTCGACGTTGCGTTGGTGACTTTGAGTAACATCTTGTCTTTGACCTTCCTTCCTCTACGAAAATCATTGCCACATAACCCAAAATTGATTTGTATATGCTACGTCAACAACAATCATTACATTCATGCCAAATTGAAGGAAGGATGTCCATTGCCACCAGTACCATACAAATGGTATGATTGTCGAGCTGAATGTGCAACCGGATGGCTAGATTTTTATCAAGATCGATTAATACAAGTACCCGAAATATCAACTTATGTAATTGATATTAAATAGTTTTATTTATGTTAAATATTATGATTTGTGGTGTTACATATCTTTAAATAATTTTCATTTATTATTACATTCCATTTTTTATTAACTAAATTTAACTAACTTTAAATTAAAATAACTAAATTAAATTAACTAAATTTAACTAACTTTAAATTAAATTAAATCAACACAACCCAAAAATTGTAAAAACCAACAAAGATAACATCCTAAATTCCATTCTACATCAACCAAACAACAAAACCCACGAACAAATCATCATGCCATGGTTCGGCCAGGTGTGGCCGAAATTTTGGGAATGGTTCGGCCAGTACTGACCGAAAATTTGAGCAGGTTCGGCCGGGGGTGGCCGAAAAACTAAAGAAAATTCGGTCAGTACTGGCCGAACCTTTGTAACCATGGCAAAAAAATAATTAAAAATTTCAGCCAATGCTTAGAACACGTAGCAATGTTTTTTCGTGAACGGTTCCAAAAAAAAAAACACGCTTATTCTAGGTCTCGGTCAGTAGTGGCCGAACAGATCCAAGGTTTTCGGTCAGTACTGGCCGAACTTCTTGACTGGTTCGGTCAGTACTGGCCGATTTTTTTCCAGTTTTTCGATATGTACTTGCTGTATTCTGCACTAACCAGGGCACGTCCCCGACTCGTCTATGCTGCAACCATCAACCATACAAACATATACTCCCTCTGTCCCATAAGTCTTAAGAAAACTTTCTATTTTGGGCGTCCCATAACTCTTAAGAAATTCCAAAAAGGAAACCTTAAATCACTATTCTCTCCACTCATTCTCTCTCCTACATTATTTTAATACTCACAACACATTATAATTTACTATTCCCTCCACTCATTCTCTCTCCTATTTAATTTTTCACACTCACAACACTTCTTCCACTCATTCTCTCTCCTAATACTATAATAATATTCCTTAATTCCCGCACAAAATGAAATCTTCTTAAGCTTAATGGGACGGAGGGAGTATATACAAACCATAAATCCATACACCAACCAATCACTCCCCCCCCCATACACATAAAACCATAAACCATAAAACCATAAACCAATTACTCCATATATACACAAACATGAAATATAAAACCATAAACCAATTACTCCATAAACCAATTACTCCAAAAATAATTGTTCATACATGTAATTACCAAAAATAATTGTTCAAATACAATACCAAAAATAATTGTTCAAAAAAAACCAAAACTACAAATCTATTGTCGTCTTCTACCACCCTGAGAAGTTGATGTCCGCGCTGGGGTTTGAGTTTGAGTTTCTGCCAATGCTCTAAACATGACGTCCATAGCCTCCTCTAAACTAAATGAGCGGTCTCCATTTGTCCATCTCTCAGCAATAGGCATAATGACGTTCCGGACATTCATAAGCATATCCCACGGATTAGGGGCAACAACTTCAGTTGTCCTCCTGACAGCGTGAGACCGCTCAGTAATGGGGTGCACAATGGGGTGTGAATATTCAGAGTACCATTGCAGATAATCATCTGCAGCATGTTGAGGCACTCTACATCCCGATAACTTGCGTTTATCGACGCACTTCGTCTTCCAGTCATAGAATGACTGGGCAAACATGATCCACCCCATTAGAGACTTCTTATCTCCTCTCGCCATCCCAAGACCAAGTGGAGGGTGAGGTATTGTCTGCATGTACCTAAACTGTCGCAATACCTGGTCGGGAAGATGTGGTTCCACCACATTACCGGCAACTATGGCACCTTGGTATAGCGCGACTCTAGGAAAAGGATATTGAGCGCGGATACCTTCATACGGCATCCAAATCACCTACAATAAAAACATAAAAAATATTAATATAGTTTCATTTAAGAAAACAAAAATACATGTGAAAATTATTACTAAAAAAACAATACTTACATCCGTGTCCTGAATAATGTCAATATGTTGCCTCTTCACTTGCACGGAGGCAACTGTCGCTAGTTGAGCCCGAGGTGGTAGCCACTTCAATGTGAGCGGCAAATTGGGTAGATAGTAGTTGTTGAAACCGTTCCTAAACGCAGGAAACCTCTCATAAACCCATGCCTCCAACAAGGTTAAGTGCCCGGAAATCTGATGGCAGTTAAACCTAGATCCTTTTCCTAGTTGCCGGTACATAAAAGCTAACGCTCCGGCTCCCTAAGCATAATTCCCTATTGCCCCATCATCTCTCAAAAAATCTAGATAGCTAGCGTTGACACATGTCCCGGTCTTATCAGAAAAGATTGTGCACCCCAATAAATATAAAAGATATGCCTTAGCAAAGACAGATGCTTTTTGGGGTCCGAGGAGTACAACCGAGGGGAGAACTTCAATCTAAGCCATTCTAAATTGACCAATGCCCTCGCAGAATTCCATCTTTAGCAACTTTTTTGGTCACTCCCAAAACCTCACAAACCTTATTAAGAGGTGGCTGACTAGCATAAGCAGGACTCTCAAATAAGGGTGCACCTACTACCGGAAGCAATGTAAGACAAGACACATCCTCCAAAGTGATGGTCATCTCCCCAAATGGCATATGGAAACTATTAGTTTCCGGATGCCATCGCTCAACAAAAGCGTTGACCAACGTTTTATCTACGTTGTCATACGCTCCACTTCCATTAACTAAGCACAAGAGACCAGAATTAATGATAAGCATTTGAACCGGCTCTGACACTTTATTCAACTCCAATTTCCATTTTTTCAATTTTCCTATATGGTTAATACATTTTAAAATTCTATCATCTTTACCCTCCCAAATTGATTTAGCAATATGGGTTTCATAGGAAAGGAGTAATGTTTTGTACCTAGGCCCACCGGTATAAGACGTTACCTCCACACCTCCCTCCTCATCATCCAATCATCATCATCATCTTCATCTTCCGGCTCATCTTCCGGCTCGTATTCCCGTTCATCTTCCGGGTCACTATCATTTTGAGCCGGAATAAGGTCTATCCGAGGCTCAGGTGAGGTTTCCATAGGTTCATTGTAGACCGACAAGCGAGGATCAACGGTTAAATCCTCAACTGGCTCTTGATTCTGTGAAGTTTGCCCTTGAGTACGTGCGGCTACTTTTTCACTCCTTAAGGAAGCAGTTGGAGGCCTTCTCCTTGTAAACATTTTCTTAACTGCAATGAAAATATCAAAAAATCAAACTCGTAAAAATTTTATAACATATATAATTAGATTCTAGTAATTTTGACCAAATTAATACAATTTCAATAACATATATAATTATAAAACTTACAATTTGTAATTTCAAATTCCAATAACATAGGATCATAGGCACTTGATGTAAAAGAAGCATAAATTACATAACTCACTAAAAATGGAACAGACACACAAGAACAAATCCATCAATTCCAAATCAATTCCATTGAGCATGGTTCGGCCAGGTATGGCCGAAATTTTGGCAATGGCTCGGTTGGTCATGGCCGAAAAATAGAGAAGGTTCGGCCGGGGGTGGCCGAAAAATTTAGCAGGTTCGCCCGGGGTTGGCCGAAATTTTGGGAGTTTTCGGTCGGGTGTGGCCGAATACAACAACAACAACAACAACAACAACAAAGCCTTAGTCCCAAAATAATTTGGGATCGGCTAACATGAATCCTCATATGTTATCGTGAAAAAATAAAAAAAATAAAAAATAAAAAAAATAATAATAATAAAAAAATAAAAAATAAAATAAATAATAAAATAAAATAAAATAAAACAAAATAAAATAAAATAAATAAAAATCTCTCAAATCTCAAATTGAAGGAAAAATGAAACTAATTTTAGCACAAAGGAAAGAAAAATTACCAGATTTTCCTAGGTTTGACATCTTGAAATTGAAATTGATTGTTGTTCTTCTTCTTCTTCTTCTTTGATTTTTCCTTCTTCTCTCTTCACTCTCTCTCTCTCTCAGCCGTCTCTTCTCTCTCTCTGCGATCTCTTCTCTCTCTGCGTCGTCTCTCTTGCTCTCTTCCCGTTGTTTCCTCTCTTTCTCTCTCTAGGTTTGAATTTGGGTGAGGATGAGTGAGAGAGAGAGAGAGTAAATGAGGAGGAGTTAATTGGGTGGGTGGGTGTGGGTGTGGGTGTGAGATAAAAACAAGGGGTATAAAGGGAAATTGGGGGGTTTATTTAAATTTTTTGAGGTGAAATTAGTTTTACGGGTTTACTCAACAATTTTGCGGGTTTATATAACAACTCTCAATAATTTTTCCAGATCAAGTGCCTTGATTTCAACTTTTCCCCACTTATCTTTACTTCAATCTCACTTCACCCCTATACTTTTAAGAGTTTGAATATTTTCCCATTGTTGCTTATTTTTTGACTGTCAATTACTCCCTCCCCTCGGTCTCTAAAATATGATTCAATTTCAACACTAAATATCATTCGCCATCTCCAACAGCTTGCTTTAAATCTTGCACTAAATAAGAATATTCTCAGAATATTTCTTATTATTTTATTTAATTAAAATATTTTTCATTAATCATATATTATTATTGAAAATAATTTTATTTTTGTGTTATTTGTATTTTATATTTGTATTTGTATTTATTTTTGTATTTGTATTGTAATATGTGTATGTGAGTTTGTCTTATTAAATTTTGTCTTAAATACTTCAACATATTTTTGAAGTAATGATATTTTATTTTTAAAATTAATAATACAAACAAGTTAGAATAAAAATACAAAAACAAATAAAAATAAAATTCTATAATACAAATAACAAATATTAATTTAAATAATAAATACTATTTCCGCCTCGAACGAAATGAATGTGCAAGATTTATTCAAAAATAATATTGTAAAAAAATGATTACTCATTTTGGAACGGACGAAATAGTTATTTTGAAAGGATGAAATATGAAAGTACTAAAAGGAAAAAAAAAAAAAACATAAGTATAGCGCAACATTGCGCTAAATTTGGAGCAAAACTTGGTGTGCTCTAGAATGGTGCAAGTTTTGAAGCATACATTGAGACATATATTGCGTCAAAGTGGAGCTTTGGTGTATCCGTTGGACTTTTTTAGATTGATTTAATTATCTGAATGTCATTTAAAATTGTAATTGATAGTATTTATAACGATGTATCGATAACAAGTTTTAATTTTTTTTTTTAGAATATTTAAATCAACCTAAAATTAATGTTCGAAATACCTTGTGTTAACGATAAAAAAAAGTGAAAAAGACATTTCGGGACTAAGGGAGTATGATAATTATCACCATCAAGATATTGTATCTCGATTTAGGATATAATGGGGTAGCAAATGACTCATACAAGAATCATCTGAAATTTGGTCTTTTATAGTACCACATTATATTGTGTATTAAAATAATTTAATGATGATTGATTATTAAAACTAACATTCTAGTATAATGAATAATGAAAAACCATTGAATCTCTGATTCTATTCTGGTCAAGAGCTGCTCAATCTTGCATGATAATATGATACGGGGCATCCCGCAATTTACCTCCGTCAGTTACTGAGGGGCGATGGCTGGTGATCCAGGACTTAGTCCGACGACGAAGCTGGGAACTGAGTATCAGAAAAAAAAAATCTATAGTATAAATGGGAACGGGGTGATACAGTACAATAAACAGTACCAAGTGTCAAATTTTCCATTTTGCCCTCACTAAGTTATTTCTTTCCCATTTTGCCCTTTAAAATTTTTTATTTTTTTAAAAAAATTAAAATAAAGAAAAACAATGTGTCTTCGGACATGAGCTTTTACTAGTAAAATGATATGGGGCATTCATTTTCAACTATTTCCTAGTTTAATTTTGATCCCCTTAACTTAAATGAAATTAATAAAGGCCCCCTAAAGTTTTCAAAACATGAGTATTTGTGGTGAAATGTTTAATAGACTTGAGTAAATTTTGTAGTGGACTTTAGTGAAATTTTTAAAGACAGGGACAGAAAAACCCTTCCAAATGCTTTCCATTATAAACGGGTCAATGCAAGTTTGAGATAAGTTTGCCTCCTTTAGGAGGGTTAGGTTTCAAATTTTCGTTTCCTTCCCGCAGTTTCTTCAGTCGAATCTCTCCAGTCGTCACCAGGTCTCTTCCCTGCCCCCATTCTCTTCAGTTCAATCTTTGCTTTTTCGAGTTTCATGATTTCTGTACAATATATCGAAGCCATATTTGTTCCATGATTCTGAACTGTGCGCTTAATTAATTATGGTGAATTATTATGATTTCTATGGCACTAGACGTTCGACTGTCTCCAACTAGGTTGTAATCGATTTGAAGCGATTTCTTGGATTAATAATTTTAGAGATTGCCTCTGAATGTTTCAATTTGTAAGATTCGTTGTTCAACAAAGAATTTCTACGACCCCCTATGCAAACAATCTTAGATTCATCAAAACCCTAGCGAATTCAACTCTCCACGAACATGGAATCGACTGGAGAAGTGGAGGGAGAGGGTCATCTAATGATGATTACTTTGCCACCATTCACCATATTTCCAATATTGTCCGGCGTGACATTTACTTGGAAAGAACCCTAAACAAGATGCGTATTTCTCCCATTGTCAATTCGGAGCTGGTGTACCGCGTTCTTCGTAGTTGCTGCAACTGTGGCATTGAATCTTTTCGCTTTTTTAATTGGGCTCGTCTTCAACATCCTCAGTATGATCCAACTACTCTTGAATTTGAAGAGTTACTCAAGACTCTTGCTCGAACTCGACATTGGGAGACCATGTGGAAGGTTGCTCACCAGATGAAGGTTCAGAACCTTCCCATTTCATCTTCAGTTGTTTCCTTCATTATTGAGCATTATGGTAAGAATGGTCTCATTGATCAAGCTGTTGAGCTTTTTAATAAATTGAAGAACTTTAATTGCCCCCAGACCACGGAAGTATACAACTCGTTGTTGTTTGCTCTTTGTGAGGTTAAGAATTTCCAAGGTGCTTATGCATTGATTCGGAGGATGGTTCGTAAAGGAGTGGTGCCTGATAAGAGGACTTACTCAGTTCTTGTTAATGGTTGGTGCTCTGCAGGCAAGATGAAAGAGGCTCAAGATTTCTTAGAAGAGATGAGCCGAAAGGGGTTCAATCCACCGGTGCGTGGACGGGACCTTTTGATTGATGGGTTGTTGAATGCAGGGTATCTTGAATCAGCGAAAAGCTTGGTGAGGAAAATGACCAAGGAGGGATTTGTGCCAGATGTGGCAACTTTCAATTCTTTGGCAGAAGCTGTATGCAATTCTGGAGAGGTTGATTTTTGTGTTGGTCTTTATGATGATGTCTGTAGACTTGGTCTTTGTCCCGATATGGAGACTTACAAGATCATGATTATTGCTGCTTCAAAAGTTGGTAAGATCGATGAAGCTTTTAAGATCCTTCATAGATCTATCGAGGATGGAAACAAGCCATTTCCTAGTTTATATGCTCCGATATTAAAGGCACTTTGTAAGAGAGGACAATTTGATGATGCCTTCAGTTTTTTTAGTGATATGAAGGTTAAAGGACATCCACCAAATCGACCAGTTTATACCATGTTGGTAAAAATGTGTGGACGTGGAGGTAGATTTGTTGAGGCTGCTAATTATTTGGTAGAGATGACTGAGTTTAATTTATCACCGATGAGTCGGAGCTTTGACATGGTTACTGACGGATTAAAGAATTGTGGGAAGCATGATTTAGCCAAGAAGATAGAACAATTGGAAATATCTCTTCGGGGTATTTGAAATTCAATAATAGTCTGCTGTTGATGTGTATCAAAATCCTACTTGAGTTATGACAAGAACCTTCAAATGGATTGCACCTTAATGACGTAGCGGTACGTTCATATTTGTTTGGTGGACATCTGCATTATTTCTTATATACTTTTTTCATTTGAATGTTTTGCATCAGCTCATCAATACATAATAGTTATAATCTGAGTTTTTATTTTGTGGCCTGAATTATAGTATTTCTAGTCTTGTCCTGATATGTGCAAGGTTCATTATTTTTTTTCCCTTCTCTTTGGTTAATAATAGATATGGAGCTATCTTCTTCTTATATGTTGGATAAGTTATTAAATCATATTAAAGGTGGCCCTGAATGCAACCTAAAAGATGCAAATGGATTAGCTTATTTGACTTGAAATTCAGAATTTGCTTAGTCAAATCAAGAATTGTCAGCGAGAAAGAGAAAATCTTTGGTATAGCCTTACGAAGATCATGTGGAGTACCTTGAGTTAAGATAAAATTTCACCACAATCAGCTAAGCATGAGTTCTAGCTGTTCAGATCGGCTATCTATTCAGTTTCATTTGCTGCTTACTCGAGTAGTCATGGCTTATGGCATAAGTATCTTCTGATGGGTCTTTCCAAGATACCCCTCAGACATTAGTGTTTATATCATTAATCCTTTAACATTAACTTAACTTATGTAAATTCGGTCAACTCTACTGAACTCCAATGAAAGCTAGTTCTAGTCCATCTGTCGTCTTGTGTTTGAGAGCATTTGTCATGAATTTGAGTTAAGTAGTCTTGGGAAACCTAGTAACTAAGATATTGGTGGTAATCCCTTATTTTCCAGTTAAGTTGTTTATGTTCAACAGTTAACTAATTTAGTGTTGTTATGAACCAGCTTGAATAAATCGAACCGTTAATAGAAACAGAGTCTGAATTAGAAGGAAATTGAAGAAATGAGATTGGATTGAAGAGAATTCCAGAAAGAGAGAGAGATAAAGACGGAGATAGGAGGAGAGAGAGAAATTTGGAGAGAGAAGTAGAGAATTTGTTGTTAATTTTGCATAATGATTAAACAGAGGTATTGTTCCTCCTAAAAAGGCAAGGCACATGCGCCCCCCAACAAACTCAGAATACGCCAAAAGAAAACGACGCCGTAACACGCCAAAGAGTAACTGCCTTATCCCTCCTAAAACGACATCGCTTAGCTAAAATATAAAACGTACATACGCTAGGTATGCTAATACATCTATTACGAAATAAAACAAATAATAAAAGGTTTAATGGCAAAACGGTGACGTTCCTGCTGAGTTCAATTACAACGGTCATCCCCAAATTTGTAATGAGCCCTAGGTCGTTACATTCCCCCATCCTTCGAACAATCCTTGTCCCAAGGATTGAAATGAGGAAAATTGGAGGCAATTACTGGCCAATCTTCCCACGTCGCGTCTTCTGGAAAGGGAATTTGACCACTGAATCAAGACTTGTGTGGCTGGTCTGTTGCCCTTCTTAATCAACCTTCTTTCTAAGACCGCAATAGGTTCTACTAAAAATTGCCCTTCATCACCCACAAATGGTAGGGAAGGATTTGGCACCACATGGTTCCCAATGCGTGGCTTCAGCAATGAAACACTGGATGGACTTTTGACCCCTCTGGAAGCTTAAGTTTGTATGCCACAGGACCAACCTTGGCTTCAATCTGAAATGGCCCAAAATATTTGGGAGCCAACTTCATGTTCTTCCTCAATGCCAGAGTAGACTGCTTGTAAGGTTGTAATTTCAGGTACACCCACTCTCCCAATTGCAAAATCCTTTCCCTTCTTCCCCTATCTGCATATTGCTTCATTTTATTTTGAGCTGTCAAGAGCACTTCCCTTAAGTTTTTCACTTGTCTATCCTTGTCCTTCACAAAATCAGCAACAACATCCACCTTGCTGTATTGGGTATGACTAAAAATGGCTTGGGGTGGGGGTAACCATAGAGAGCTTCGAAAGGAGACATCTTCAAAGCTGTGTGATAATTTGTGTTGTACCACCACTCAGCTAGAGTTAACCATACTGACCACTGAGTTGGTTTAGCACTGGTAGCTGCCCTTAGGTATTGTTCCAAACAACGATTTAATCTCTCAGTTTGACCATCGGTTTGTGGATGGTAAGCTGTGCTTAAGTTGAGTGTTGTGCCCAAGAGAGAAAATAATGATTGCCAAAACTGACTCACAAAGATTCTGTCCCTGTCTGAAGTGATGGTAACTGGTAGTCCATGGTACCTATATACATGCTCAAAAAATTGTTTTGCTACCAAGTATGCAGTGTAGGGATGTTTAAGGGGAATGAAATTTGCATACTTAGTAAGCCTATCCGCCACAACCAGAATTGAATCATAATTGTGAGACAAAGGTAAACCTTCAATGAAATCCATAGCTATGTCTTCCCATGGCTTGTTAGGAATAGGTAGAGGTTGAAGCAGCCTTGTGGATGAGTGGTTTCTGTTTTATGTTGTTGACAAATGTCACATGGATAAATCAGTTCTTGCACTTGCTTCTTCATCCCAGGCCAATAGAACAGCTGACTTATCCTCTTCACAGTCCCTTGTATGCCAGAATGTCCCCCTAGTGGTGAGTGATGCAGCTCATTTACAATCCTCATTCTCAATCCCCCACTCTTCCCAATCACCAGTTTACCCTTATACCTTAGCAGCCCATTTTTGAAAGTGTAATCTGAGAACTCAGGTTTTTTAAGAAGTGTGCCCTCCATCATTTTCCGAATATCTTCATCATCCTCCCAGCTAGCTGTGACTTCTGTGACCCACTCAGGTTGTGCCACTGAGATTGCCAAGCACTCCCCACCTCTTTGTTCCTCATAAATTCTTGACAAAGCATCAGCAGCTTTGTTTCCACCCCCTTCTTATATGAAATTGTATAGTCATACTCTAGCAACTTGGAAATCCATTTCTGCTGCAAACTTCCAGTTACTCTCTGATCTATGAGGTATTTAAGGCTCTCATGATCAGTCTTAATCTGAAATTTGTGACCACAAAGATAGTATCTCCATTTCTCAACAGCCATGAGTATAGCTAGAAATTCTTTTTCATAAGTGGACAATTCCAAATGCTTAGGGCTTAGTGCTTTGCTGATGAATGCTATGGGCCTACCCTCTTGCATTAAAACAGCCCCCACTCCACTATAACAAGCATCAGTCTCTAATACAAACTGTTTGGAGAAGTCGGGCATGGCCAACACAGGTGCTCTAGTCATAGCCAATTTCATCTCTTGGAAGGCTTTATCTGCATCTTCATTCCATTTAAAAGCATTCTTTTGGAGCAGCTTTGTCAGTGGTTTGCTAATGAGTCCATAATGTCTAATAAATTTCCTGTAATAGCCTGTCAGTCCCAAGAACCCTCTTAACCCTTTGATTGTTGTGGGGGTAGGCCACTCCAACATTCCCTCAATCTTGGAGTGATCAGTTGATACCCCAGCTCCTGTAATGATGTGGCCTAAGTATTCCACCCTCTCAGTCCCAAATGAACACTTGCTTCTCTTGACAAATAGTTGATGTTCCCTTAGCTTGTCAAATGTTTGCTTTAAATGTAAAAGGTGAAGCTCAAAAGTAGGGCTATAAATCAAAATGTCATCGAAAAACACCAATAAGAATTTCTTCAGAAACTCACCAAATATCAAATTCATGAGAGCTTGGAATGTGGCTGGGGCATTTGTGAGCCCAAATGGCATCACCTTGAATTCGAAATGTCCATGGTGAGTCTTAAAAGCTGTCTTACTTATGTCCTCCTCCCTCACTCTGATCTGATGATAGCCAGATCTCAAGTCCAGCTTGGTGTAATACTTCGACCCATGTAGTTCATCAAGCAATTCATCTATAATAGGAATAGGGAACTTATCCTTTATAGTGAGTTGATTAAGCTCTCTATAATCAATGCACATTCTCCATGTTCCATCCTTCTTTTTAACTAATAACACAGGTGATGCAAAGGGACTAGAGTTGTGCCTAATGACCCCACTGGCCAATAGCTCTGCTACAATCTTCTCTATCTCATTTTTTTGAAAATAGGGACACCTGTAAAAGGCCTCTTATTAACAGGTTGACTTTCATGCTTCAAGGGAATACCATGATCAAATTCTCTCATAGGAGGGAGCCCATTTGGTTCTTCAAAGATGTCACTATATTCTTTCAACACTGTTAAGATCTGAGGGTGAATCTCCTCCTCCTGAGGATTCATGGTGAGAGAAAACAATTGGATCACTGGCCCACAAGGATATGACTGTAATTCCTTGATGGCTGTAGTTGCATTCATGAACTTTAGGGCTACCACATCCTCCACACCACTGAGATTGCAATGCTTCCCTTCCTTTATAAAGCTCATAGTCATATGATTGAAATCAAAGGTAATGGGACCGAGTGTTTTCAACCATTGAATGCCTAGAACTGCATCACATCCTCCCAGTTTAATAACCTTCATATCCGTTTGGAAATCCATTCCTTGCATTCTCCATTCAAATTTCTGACACCTTCCTTGGCTCCAAATTCTACTTCCATCTGCTACTATCACAGATATGTCAGGGGTAGCATCTGTTAGCTTGAGAGTTTGGAATGAAGAACTCCCAGAAAGAGCATGTAAAGAAATACTCCGTTCCCCCCCTCTTTACCTTGCTCTTGTTCAGTTCCTTCTACAGGTACATCAAGGGAGTCATGCCATATTTCCTCCTCCTCAGTTTCCTCCACCCCCAACATATAAATTTGTTTTGACTTGCACTTGTGCCCATACTTCCATACTTCATCACAGTGGTAACATAGTCCCTTTTCCCTTCTGGCCTGCATTTCTGCATCTGTGTGAGGAGCTTCATAGGGTAACTGGCTTTGGGTTTGGGCACATCACTTCTGATTGACAGAGGATGCAGCTGGCAATGTGGTTTTGGAAAAATTGTGGTTGACAGATTGGTAAGTGTGTTGGGCTCTGGGTGTGAAAGTTTTTGGACTAGGATTAGATTGCAGGGAGTTCACATTGTTTCCCCACGAATGAACCTTGTTTCTCTTTGTTGTTGCTTTCCAGTAGTGAGACTCTTCAATTCTGGCAATACTCACAGCCTGCATTAATGTTTGTGGGAATTGAGATTGGACTATGTATCTTATTTCTTCCTTCAACCCCCTGATGAAATTTTTTACATAGAACCTTTCACTCAAGGTTGGTTCCTCAGCTCTCATAATGGCCCTTAACTCCTCAAATTTGTCTTGGTACTCACCCACACTTCCCATTTGCTGCAACTTAGAGAACTCTCCTTCTACATTTTCGTATGCTTGTGGCCCAAATCTGATAGCCACTTTGTGAACAAATTCATCCCATGCTAACCCATCAATCTCCTCAGCAAAATTCTGGTATCAAAACTCTGCACTACCCTCGAAGTGCATGGTTGCTAATTCAACCCTATCGTAAAGTGGCACACATCTATATTTAAAAAACTTGTGACATTTTCTGATCCAACCCCTGTGGTCTACTCCAGAAAACTTGGGAAATTCCAGTTTTAAGTGTTTCTTATACGTATCATTAAGCCCCTTATCACTCCTAAACTCATCCCCATATTTATTCCCAATTATGTTCCCTTCAGAATCCTCTACATAAATGGTCTCATGTGGTTGTTTATCACTGTTAGATCCCCCAGGTGTTCTACCATTGGGAGGTGCCCCCAAATTAGAATTAGAGTTATTGTTACCTCCTTGAGTTGCTCCCCTCGATTCTTCTACTCTACTCTTGCTGGGTAACCCTTTTTGCATGGCTGAAAGTATCCCACGTATCTCATCCATACTCCTGTTCACCATTGAAATTTCACCCTTCATTTCGTCTGTCTTAGCTTGAAAAGCTCCTTCCAGTCCAGCAACCATTCCAGTGAGCCTTTCCTCCGTTTGCTTGAGGTTGTATTCCAAGGTTTGCATACGTGTATCCACCATGATTTTCTCGATTTAAGGATCGAGAAAGCTCTGATACCAGTTTTGTTATGAACCAGCTTGAATAAATCGAACCGTTAATAGAAACAGAGTCTGAATTAGAAGGAAATTGAAGAAATGAGATTGGATTGAAGAGAATTCCAGAAAGAGAGAGAGATAAAGACGGAGATAGGAGGAGAGAGAGAAATTTGGAGAGAGAAGTAGAGAATTTGTTGTTAATTTTGCATAATGATTAAACAGAGGTATTGTTCCTCCTAAAAAGGCAAGGCACATGCGCCCCCCAACAAACTCAGAATACGCCAAAAGAAAACGACGCCGTAACACGCCAAAGAGTAACTGCCTTATCCCTCCTAAAACGACATCTCTTAGCTAAAATATAAAACGTACATACGCTAGGTACGCTAATACATCTATTACGAAATAAAACAAATAATAAAAGGTTTAATGGCAAAACGGTGATGTTCCTGCTGAGTTCAATTGCAACGGTCATCCTCAAATTTGTAATGAGCCCTAGGTCGTTACAAGTGTGTTTGTCCTTTTGGTTATACTAGCCTTAGTAGAAAGTTCTTATTTATGCGCTCTCAGTTTGTTTCTTCGAAAGTCTGGAGTTTGAATATATATGTATATACATATAAATATATATATATATATATATATATATAATATTTATATATTATATATATTGGAGGATTGGTAACAGCAGATACCTTTGCCCTGGACTTACTTCCTAAATCTGCAGTGATATAGTGGGGATTATGGAAACCTCTGTGATTGTGATTGTGATTGTGATTGTGTCTGTGTCTGTAAGCAATCCTACTATTCTTCATTTCATGATTTCCCTTTCAGAAATCTGTTCATAAAATGAGGCTTCAGGCTTGTAGGTTTTCATCATAAAGGTGGGTGCAGTTTGTATGTGAATAAATGTGTTTCTTATAATGCGTTAACGCCTTGGCGCCAGAGTTTATTTTGAATAATTCCAAGTTCCAACTTAGTTATACAAACTTCTTTAATGTGTTAGGCGGCTAAAAAGGCATTTTATTACTGTTAATTAAACCAAATTTGTGAAGAAGAAAAGGTTTATTGTATGAAAAGCTTCTTGCATGGGCATAGTAACTCTTTAGAAATTAATAAGAACTGAATGATCAAGTATTTTCTCAGTTTATACTCCTTATCCACATAGGATTATTATGATGAAGTAGTGGTGACCTCAATAACTGCTGGAGTTAAACGCAACCAAACTCTCGCATCTGCGGTAGCCAGTATTTTGAGAACTTGTGGTTGTTGAAGTGGTCTCTTTGCCATAAGCTTCCAGGCATTCAAAGTTGCATTGAACATTTAGCAGCCGAAGTATGTTCTCTAATGATTGGCTATTGCAAGTTTACTCCGGTAACAGTCAAATTCAGTTTGTTAGGATTTTCTTGAATAATGTACCATTCATGCTGATTTTAAGCAGTTTTACGTACAGGCGCAAGTGTTTTCTGGACTTATCTTCCAACCATTTGATTGCCTTAATATCATAATTTTATAATCACATTCCCCCTTGAGAAGCATTTTTGCAATTATTGCTTTGTTAGGGAATCTTTTATCTTGTGAACTATTGATTTAGCTTTCATCTACCTGATAGTTTTCACTATCGTACGTGCTGATGTTATGCATCAGGATATTACGCATAAGTAGCTGCTTTAAACCTATAATTAAGCCACCTTTTGTTCAGACTCACTTGCAAAGCACATGCCTGATGCTAGTTTATGAGTGGGCTGGCACATGTGAGCATATGCGCTAACTTCTTTTACTTTTTTTTTCTTTTTGAAGCATCTTTCAAGGTAATATTCTTATAGATTGTACTATGTTGGATGATGGACCTTGGCACATTGCTGTAGTTGACATGCATTTCCTGGAGAATGGTAAGTGTATATGCTTACATATTAGACTCCTCTGAAAGGAATTTGATTCCGTGTTCTCTGTTTGAATTCAAAACTTGGAAGGGCAAAAATTGGAGACTTGGATAGATGGCATGGTTCGTGTTTTGGTATCTCTATGTATGGCAAGAATGAATTGCTACTAGGAAAGTAACTTCTAAAAGTCTAATGTTCAAACACCATAGTGGAATTCCCGAGTTCTAAATTGTAACAAAGAAATTTTTAACTTCACTTTATTCCTTATGCCTTGTATCTTTTCCTTGATTAATTTCATTTTATAAAAACATTGGGAATTTGATTCTAATCATATTTATCATTTGCAAAAGTTATTTCTCTTCTTTTGGGAAATAGATATTTTTTTAAGTTGTTTACAAAGAATAGTGGGTTGACAATAGGATTTTAGGATTCTCTTTTTGCTATTTCAAGACATTATCACTCAAATTCCTTAGGTTCCATAGGTGGCATGATTTTTCAATAATATTTAATTATTAACCTATTTCACTTTAGCAGCCGCGCAAAGTAATGATTAATCTCATTGCAGATAACATTTTGGAAGCAATTATGACCTCCACCCTTAATGTTGTTTGCACGGATGTTAAGGACTCCTGGTTAAAAATCAAGGTGTAGGAATAAATTTGCCTGAATTAATGCGATATTCATTTGAAGTTGAGACAAATTGGAAACAGGAATTGAAGTCAATAGGGACATGGGTTCTAGAAAATTGAATGTCAAGTAAGGGGAACATTTGAGTTCTATGGACCGGTAGAACGTTAAGTATGAGAGTGCAGCCGCTAATAGTAGCCTGGCTGAAGAAATTAATAGGTCAATCAACAATTATAGTGTAGTTGATGAATGTAACTTGTCTGGGATATTTATTAGATAGATCATAAGTAGGTAGTAGGAAATGACTGTGGGGTTAAAGATATATGGTGTCATTAGGCATACATGTGATATGGTGATGCCCATCATAGTCACCTCATGGTTTAATTTCATTTTCAACCACCGTACTTTACCCCGACTTTCACTTTAACCACCATACTTGTTTTTTCATAAAAACCACAATATTTTGGGGAAACTCTCATCCCGACCCCAAACTCGAGGATTAGGCCGCGGATTAGACACGAATTTTGGGTTGGGATGAGAGTTTTTCAAAAGTATTGTGGTTTATCGTGCAAAAATACAAGTATAGTGGTTGAAGTGAAAGTCGGGGTAAAGTACAGTGATTGAAAATGAAATAAAACCTCACCTTATTATGAAGTCTCTCAACTTCCACATGAGGAACACCTGTCAAAGAAAGCATGACTAGTTCTAGACTGGACCTATCAATGATATTACTGTCAGCAATTTTAGGTGAAGACGAGTTACTAGGTTTATAATACTAACTCAATGGTGGTTATATCTTGATTGGTTGAGGCTACGTAACCACAAGGTAACCTGTTTGTTCAGTCCTTAAGGTTTGAGTCAGGAGCCTTTGGTTCTTAAATGCCACTAAAATGAAGAAAAAAAATGATGGCATCTTTGTGTTGTTTTGCCACCACTCTACTATTGGAGGGAAATATAAAGAAAAACAGATCTAGTAGGAGAGCTGTCCATTTTCTGTTGGTTTTACCTGATGTGGGGATGTTGTCTAGCATAATGACCTATTTTGTGGTACAATGTCTTTTCAAACTTAACAATCTTGTTTTAGTGTAAGCATCTGTTGGGTGGATTACAGTTTCTCCAAGTATTATGTTATGTTAGCTTTGTCCCCAAGCTAATTTGAACTCTATAAGCCTGTTGTGTATGTAATTATTGGGTCCCGTACATTTCAAATGTCTGCTCAATTTTCCCTGTCTATTCTGAACTCATTTCATTTACCACTTGTTTTGCTATTTGTAATCAATTGTGAGCTGCTGAGAATATTTTAGTAGAATTGTTCTCGCTTTAAGAAAGAATTACTTCATTAATATGGCTTTACGCAAATTAGTCAAACATCCAAGTATTCTCATTCTCTTTGTGCAGGCTGTTGTGGAATTGTCTTTTCTAGTAAAGCTTGTTCAAAAAGATAAAGTTATGCCTATTTAATTTCCAGAAGATTACCTTACTTGGTTTTATGTGGAAAGATGTGAAATGCCTTTTGACGATGCTGTGCCTTGGAAGGTAAAAAAGTATTCTCTCATAAATCCTATTGATATAAGCGCTGAAAAGAGTAGGTGGGTATCAAAAGATACAACCCGGACCCGTAATCTTCTCTAGATTGATTGTTACTATTTGAGTATCTTCTTGTCATCTATTAATAACTACTCTAGCTTAAGTGAGTTCATACTTCAAAATTTGAAATATCTTTCCAAGGGCAGTTTAAACTATATTTTATTTGTGCAAATAAGTGCTTCTTTAAATATCAACCAAACAGTATAATAGTTAACTTAGCATCTAGAAAGTTTATTTGGTGGAGTTTAATAGTTAAATTAGCATCTTAGAAAGTGAACTGAAAGGCTTTGCTTTTTGGACATGACAGGAAATGACTTTCCTTCCCCCACCTCTCCACCACCCCACCTCTCCACCACCCCACCTATATGCTACAAACTTAGTGGGAAATGGGTACTTAAATTTACAGTGGCTGACATTTGAACTAGTCTCAGTCATGTTATCCTGGTTTTGCCTTCCAAAACATGTAAGAGGAATTGAGGTCGTGTGTAAGTATACACAGAAAATTGATATTCTCCTGCCGTTATAATGAGCTTAAAGTGGACTATATAAGTAATTGTACTAGTTTTTGGCTGGTATATTTTCTTGTGGTTTCCACAACAGATTAGCACTCCATCAGCATGACGTAAACCACTCGTGAGATAGTACTTGATTAATTATTTGATATATGATCATTTTTGGTATTGGTTTGGATAAGATATAGGACTTGATTGTTAATAATTTTTCTTGATCACTTATGTCACACGTTATAGAGATATTAGTTAATGTGACTATGTTAGGGGTGGATATGTAGTGGAGATTACCTTCTTTTCATGAAGTGTTCCATTCATCAACATTTTATATAGTTGCAATTTGCTACTACTCTTGACAGGTCTATTCTTTTCATGTGTTTTGCCTCAGTGTCACACAATCTACAGTCAGTGGCTTTTTTGTGTTGTCATAGTTTTCACATGGTTTTTTTTTTTTCTTTGTTATATTTTAGCATCAGTGGCCAGTGGGTAAAACTTTCGAGTTGGGTTTAGTTTGATAATCTTATACTCCCTCTGTCCCTAAATAATGAGTGTCGAAAAAAAATTCAAATTTGCTCAAGAGCAAATTTGAAACTTTTTTGACGTTCATTTAGGGACGAAGGGAGTAATTAGTACTGTAACTGTCTGTAAGCATATTTAAATATACTTGGAAAGCTAATTGAAGAATCTATTTTATCTTTACCCTCAGCTTTGACTTTAGAGAGGATTTACCCTACATTTGAGACGAGGAAAGACATCATAAGTCTAAAGATGAGAAGTAGGAAGTGTGAAACAGTGTGCATGTATGTGAGAAAGGGCAGACTGTTGGGGAGCACATGTAAATACTCCCTATACATTTAAGACCTGAACTCACTCAAATATGAGTTCATAGAAAGTAAGCTGAGGGTTCCCTTTCTTTAGCCTTACCTCTTTACTAGAGGAATCTGATCGTACCCACCATTAGGGGTGGAAGCGGTTTGGCTCAAACTGTGGTTTGGATTCGAACCGAGCCAAACCGTGTGGTTTGGTTCGGTTTTTCATCTTAAGTGGTTTAGCTCGGTTTGAAAAATTAACAGACCATGTGGTTCAGCTTAGCTTGGAGTTTGGCACTCCCAAACCGAACTGAACGGTTTAAGACCGAACCGCGGTTTGAAACCGTGAAACCGAGCCATTAAACCGAACCGTGAAACCGAGCCATATGGTGGGCCACCATATCCAGTCATAGATTTTAAATTTACTCCGTCACTCCTCTGTCTACAAAGCTCACTCTCCTCTTTCTTTCAGTCCATTAACTGTATTCCCTCTCTCTCTCTCTCTCTCAGAATAGCAAGAACTACTAGCAAAGAAAATATGCCAAGATCTGAAGAACTCCCAGACTGTTTCTATTCAAATCAGCCAACCTTAATCACTCCAAACAGTGCCACCCCAAACCACTTCCTTTATCTCTCCGATCTGGATGATCAAAAGTTTCTTAGATTCTCCATCAAGTATCTTTATCTTTTCAAGAAGTCGTTATGCATTAACACCCTTAAATTTTCTCTGTCTAGGGTTCTTGTTGATTACTACCCATTAGCAGGGAGGCTCAAGTGTAGCCAGCAGGAAGATGACAAGCTTGAAGTTGAATGTAATGGAGAAGGTGCAGTGTTTTCTGAAGCTTTCATGGACATAACGGCTGACGAGTTTCTTGAAATTTCTTCCAAGCCAAACAAGTCGTGGAGGAAGCTTCTTTATAGAGTTGAAGCTCACACTTTCTTGGATGTGCCTCCTCTGGTAGTCCAGGTAAGGTCTTTTTCATATTATCTATCTTCCCATGAGAACCCTCTTTTTCACTTTTCATTTTTTTAAGCTTGGATCATTTTTGCTGCTCATTTGATACCACAATGGAGTTCACTCGATTCCATGTCAGTTTAACATAACTTTCATTTGAGGCAACTTTAATAGCTTGAAAATGAACATGTGTGACTGCATATGACTGCCTTTGATATTTATTTAATCATTTCGATCTCTGATTGTATTTCTTCTTCTAGCAGCCTGGTAATTAAGCTTGAAAGTTTCTTTTCTTTTCTTTTTCCCTTTCAACTATACCTATGAAATGTTATAATACAGTTCTAGATGATGATAACCTAATTATATTTAATTATACCCACCTCGACATCTATAATACTCTATCCACCTCATAATAAGCGTCATAGTTGACTGTCAAACACTATTTTTTATTTAAAAACACAACACTTATTTTATGATGCACTTGAACAGAAAATGTGATGCTTAATATGAGACAAACTGAATACCATTATTCTCAAAAACACTTCATTAATTATCTTTTCCTCCTATCTAATATTGTCACGTGGATTAGTTAGGACTGTATTTGAATAAAGTTCACCCCAAGTAAAAGAATAAATATTATTCCTGTGAAAAGAAGATAATTTGTATATTTTAATACCTTGAAAGTATAAAGATAGGGACTAATCTGTAAATATCCATTTGTAGTGGGGGGGGGGGTGATCATTTGTACTAGGCAGGACAGCACTGAAATTCGATTCTGTTATCGGAGTTTGGTTGGCTGCTCCCATAATTCTGACCTTTCCAATTATATATAGACTTGTAACTTTTTTTGCAAGTGTCTCTTCTCTTGTTCATTCCGCCTGCATTATCAATAAAGTAGTTGGTACGTTCTATTTTTTTAATAAATGTCGCATTTGAATTATTCAAGTATTTTAGGTTCTTTTTAATTATTTTGCAGGTGACAAACCTTCGTTGTGGAGGAATGATTATGTGCACTGCAATCAATCATTGTCTATGCGACGGCATTGGCACATCCCAATTCCTTCATGCGTGGGCCAATCTCACCACCAAACCCACTCACCATCTGCCAATCACCCCCTTCCACTCCCGCCGCATGTTCAAACCCCAAATTCCTTCCCACCCATCCTTCACTCACCCCGGTTTTACCAAAACTACCCCCGGATCCAACAAGGAAGAAGATCTTATGAACCTCAACCAATATTTACATTCTCAGCCTCTCGTTCCAGCTTCCTTAACTTTCACCTCCTCCCACATCCTTCACCTCAAAAGACAATGTCTACCCTCCCTAAAATGCACCACCTTTGAGATCTTAGCCTCTCACACTTGGCGCTCTTGGGTTCGTTCCCTCGACCTGTCACCCTCCCTTAATGTAAAACTCTTGTTCTCCAATAATGTACGCAAAAGAGTAAACCCGGAATTACCACAAGGGTATTATGGGAATGGCTTTGTGCTAGCATGTGCGGAGGCCACGGTTAAGGAGCTGGTGAATGGTAACATGCACAGTGGTGTGAAGTTAGTTCAACAGGCTAAGTCAACACTCACTGATGACTATGTGAAGTCTATTGTGGACTTGTTGGGGAATAAAACGGTCAGAACGGACCTTTCTGCAAGTTTGGTTATATCTCAATGGTCAAAGTTAGGGTTAGAAGATGTGGATTTTGGAGAAGGGAAACCTCTGCATATGGGTCCTCTAACTAGTGATATTTACTGCTTATTTTTGCCGGTTATTGGAGATTTTGATGCAGTAAGGGTTCTTGTGTCGATGCCGGAGAGTTCAGTTAGAAAGTTTGAGTATTATATGAATGATTTTCCGGAGATGGAAGATAAGGGAGAAGGAAATGGGTATATTATGAAGAAGAAAAATTGTTGATTTGAGTTTTTTTTTTTTTTTTTTCTACCGATAGAGTTGGTAATAAAAATGTGTGTTTCTTTGGTTAAAAAATTTCTTGTTATTATATCCCAAAATGAAAAAAAAAATTAAAAATTAAAATTTTTTATCATTGATTTTGAGATAGAGGGAGTATATTCTATTTATTGATTTCCCACTTTCCAGATCACGTTTATTATTGGCCAAAATCTTAAAAAAAAAAGCATTTTTTTTAACCGTAGAAAACGTGTTTTGATTTTTCCGTTAGTGCCAGTGTTAGAGTAATAAAGTAAGTGCATGTATTATTGTCAGTGTAAAAAAGTGTCAGTGTTAGTATATATATATATACTCCCTCCGTCCCGGCCGATTTAGGATTTATTTCCATTTTGGGCGTCCCACCCGATTTAGGACGGCCTAAAATGGAAACCTTAAATCACTATTCTCTCCACTCATTCTCTCTCCTACGTTATTTTAATACTCACAACACCATTATAATTTACTATTCCCTTCACTCATTCTCTCTCCTATTTTTAAATTACACTCACAACATTTACCTTTTCCTTAATCCCCGTATTGGTCCAAAAAATCCTAAATCAGTAGGACGGAGGAGTATATATATATATATATATATATATATATATATATATAACATAATATAATATATATAACATAATATAATATATAAATATATATATATATATATATATATATATATATATATATATATATATATATATATATATATATATATATATATATATATATATATATATAATATATATATATATATAATATTATATATAAAAATATATATAATATA
>JAFEMH010004867.1:0-35000 GCA_022495995.1 Adenophora triphylla var. japonica | reverse complement strand
AATTCATCTTGTTAATTATTTTGATAAATTTGTCTAAACTTTGACAAAAAATGAAAAAAATTAATTATGATACTCTATTAAAATATTATTAATATCAATAGTTTAATATAAATTAAATTACATTTTAATATTAGATCAAATATAATTTATATGAAAAGTTAAAATATTTCAACAAAAGAAAGTATCATTTAATATATAAATAAAATAGTTGATGGATGGATTTGAACTCATTCCATTTTTAACTCTTTCTTTCTTCTTCTTAATTGTTTAAGCTACTTATTTTCAACTTAAAATTAATGGTCATTTTTAAGACAATCTTAATTAATTAAGTGATTGCAATTTACCTTACCAAACATGTTTAACATTTTAATCTCTTAAAGTGTTTCAAATTAAGAGCTTAATTGGTTTACCAAACAAGCCCTCAGTGTATGTATTATTAAGTGTCAGTGTTAGTGTAAAAAAGTATCAGTATTAGTGTAACAAAGTGCAGTGTTAGTGTAACAAAGTGTCAGTGTAAAGAGTGTCATTTCATGTATTATTAAGTGCCAGTGGGTAAAAAAAATGCCAGTGTTAGTATAAAAAAGTGTCAGTGTGAAGTGTGAAGAGTGCCAGTGAATGTATTATTAAGTGTCAGTGTAAAAATGATTTTTCCTTAACCTTAGAAAAAAAACGCGTTTTTTATAAGACCAACTCTTATTATTGGATGTGTAATAATTCGGTGGGTGATTTTGAGGTAAATGTGTGAAATAAAAATATTCATATACTCCTTGTTCCACTTTCTAGTGAAAATCAAAAAATATGAAATAAGAATTAAGGAAAAGTAAGAGAGGGAAATAGTGGGAGGAGATGTATTTGAGTATTAAAAGTAAAATTTGAAGAAAAAAATGAGCGAAAGAAATATTAAGTTGATTGGTGTTGTGAGTGTAAAATTAAAGTAGAAGAAAAAATAAATGAGATAAATAGTGTAAAACTTTGTCATTCATTTCAGACAATATTTACTCACATGAAAATATTTATACCTAATATTATTTATATATGTGAAATAATAATGAATATTTTAACAAAATTCTTATTTTGGTAAGGCAACTGATTGGAGATGCTTATTGCAAAAAAAATGCATCATTATATAACGACTAGTAAAAGCCCGTGTCCGAGGACACGTTTTTTTTTTTAATTAATTTTTTTTTTAAAGGGAAAAATGGGAAAGGGACAACTTAGTGAGTGAGGGCAAAATGGGAAATTTGGCATTTGGTACTGTTCATTGTACTGTTCACCCACCGGTGTGATTTATACTATAGATACCACAATTTCCTTCTCCCCCATCTTTTACAAATGAATCCAGTTTGGCTCTTTGTCCACATGTGGCCTCAGGAGTTACATAATTTCTTCTGTTGTTACTGGTGTTCCCTTCAAATTCAAGGTTTCACATATATCACTCTACACATTATTTTCTCCCCCATCTTTCATTTATTTATTATTTTATATGCGAAATTTGGTTTGGCAAAACGGGTTTTGCATTCCTACATTAAATAATTTATTGTTGATTTATACAAGATTGTATTATAAGCTTTTCGACTTTGGTTAGTAGCAACTGAAAGCACCAACTGCTTCTAAAATTGTTTTTGCTATCTATAGATAGCAGAACTTTTTTGCGTAGTAGTATGCGGATAGGTGAGATTACCGAATAGAGGGTACGAGTTAGGTTGAGAATCGCAAACAAGAGGAAAGTAACTGGCGTGAGGTACCGGGTTGGGTTGAGAATCGCAAACAAGAGGAAAGTAAGTGGCGTGGGATACGGGAGGGGGAATAGGAAAGTGGAAAGTGAGTGCAGGTGGGGTAACTGGGTGAAGAAAAATTTTAATTGTAGGATGTTATTTTCATTTTATATTGTCACCGTGCCAACAGCACGGATAATAATACTAGTTAGTATTAAAAAGGATGACAAGCGTGCAAGATTTACCCACGGGTAATAGTACTAGTTAGTATTAAAAAGGATGACAAGCGTGCAAGATTTACCCAATTAAAATTTAAATAGAAGAGTTTTTTTTTTCTTTTCTTTTATTGAAATCTGATATTCCGTAGATGGTTTATTTAAATATATTATTCTTAGTTTAGTATGTACTTCAGTATTAGCAAATTGCATATTAGTTACCTAAATTTTATAAACTGTTGCAATGTGATTATCGACATTGTTTTTTTTTGCAACCTTCTTCATCACATTGACATTTTGTTGCAATCTAATGCAAATTTTGTTAAAAATGTAACTTCCGTTAAAAAACACACGCATGTGACTCGCACATAATTTAAAGGGGCAAAAAAGACTTTTTCTATGGCCAAAGAGTTGATAGTAAATTACCCCACCTATAAACCTTTAAAACTTGTACCAAAAATAAGAAACTGTTAATACAAATTCAATTTTTTAGAGATAAACAAAAATCACCTTCTCTCTTCTTCTTCCTTCTCGGCTCCACTCTTACCCACCTGCAGCAATTCCCCACCCCCAGCTTCATCGCCATTGCCGCCCCCTCCTCCATCCTCTTCATCTGCAGCCGATTTCCCTTCTTCAAAACAAATGCAGATGTGGTCTTGCCTGAACAGATCTTGGCCAAAGATGGGATTAGGCGTTCGCTAATGGAGCCTGTTATCGGAGAAAGAAACGAGGTCCGATGTGAAGCTTGTAATTGTCGCGATCTGAGAAGAGATAGGTGACCGGATCAGGGATGATTTTTTTTTAATATTGTTAGGTAAACCAGATTTGATTTTGAATTCAGATCTGATTTTTCAAGTCTGATTTTTCTTTTTGTTCCGCTTTTGAAATGTTGAACACTCAGTTTTCAATTATTATGGCCTTTTGAACATTTGCCATGGTGAACTCGGTGATGATGGTGACGGCTGATGACAGCAGGAAGGTGGTGGGGCGATGGTGGTGGGTATAGTTGATTTAAATTAAAAGTAAATAAAGTATCTTTAACTGAGATTTTTAACAAAATCAATCGGTTTAAGGAAATTTTATAACGAAGTTAACTTTTCATGTTAAATGTCATCTTTGCTCCTTTAAAATCATGAGGGAAGCAAATGACCTGATCTTTAACAAACGTTAACTTTTTAACCAATTTTTCATTGAATTGCAACAAAATGTCAATATAAGGAATGGGGTTGCAAAAAATTAAATATTGTTAGCCATATTGCAATAGTTGTTAAACTTGGATAACTAATACTCCCTCCGTCCCAATAGAAGCTGCTCGTTTTTTGTCTTGCACGCAAATTAATAAAATGAGTGGGAAGAAAAAATGTTGCGAGTGTAATTTGAAAATAGGAGAGAGAATAAGTGGAGGGAATAGTAAATTATAATGGTGTTGTGAGTATTAAAATAACGTAGGAGAGAGAATGAGTGGAGGGAATAGTAAAGATTCCTTTGTCAAAAAAGGAAAGTGAAAGCTATTAACGGAACACCCAAAATGGCAAAAATGGAAAGCTACTATTGAGACGGAGGGAGTATGCAATTTTGTCCTTAATTAAATTAATTTTTTTTATCCCATATTTTATCAACCACTAGGCCACTAGTAGGTAGCTTTATAGACCCACATGAAATGAAAGATAAGACTACCCAGTGGTTAATACTCCCTCACACATTTTATTTAATACTTTTTACACTTTTTCTCATCCACTTAATATTTCATCTACTCATTTCATTTAACCCTCTACAATAACTAACTTAAATTAAATTTCAACTCCCTCCAACTCGTCATTCTATATCCCACCACTTTAAATGTTTTTTTTGTGTCCAAATCAAATGAAACTTATATCAATTTGTAGGAAAAAAAAATGATGAATTTTGGTGAAAAAAAAAATTAAAAAAAATAATTTACTAGGTGATAATTCAGCTTAAATTGAAAAATGAGTGTTTTTTTTTTGTGTCCAAATCAAATGAAACTTATATCAATTTGTAGGGAAAAAAATGATGAATTTTGGTGAATTTTTCTTTTTATTTTTAAATCATTTATTATGAGATAATTGAGTTTAAATAATTGGGTGAAAAATAATAAAGTACGGACCAATTGTTGGCTGACACATGACAAACCCAGGAAAAAAAAAAAAACCCTGCGCCTCACGCGCCTATCCGGGGCGTGAGGCACACGCGCCTTCGCCTCCTCCAATGCCAAGCCAACACGTGTCCAATTAAAAAAAAAACAAAAAAACAAAAGCTTTCAACCGGGATGAAAGTTTTCATCCCATCAATTAATACAACCAAGTTTCATCTACCATTGCACAATTTGACCTAACTGAAATGGGATTTCATCTACCCATTGTGGGTAGTCTAATGTCAATTAGTAATAGTATCAAAACAAATACTACCTCCGTCCCACTACTTCAAAAAAGAAGAGTCATACTTTTTCTTTTGATCCATTTCAGGTTAAGAATTCTATTTTGCTTTATTTTCAAAATGATAAATAATAAATAGTATTTTGGACATTTATACTCTCTTCTTTTCATAGAACAACAAATAAATCAATATTTAATACACTACTTTTTATCTACTTGAATCATAAACAGTGTTTTGAACAATTATACCCCAATCCACTTGTCATTGTTCACTCATTTCTTAGTATTTTCTTAATAAGCGTGCAAACACTAGGTAAGTCTCTTAGGGGACGTTTGGTTGGTGGTAAAGTGGGGGAATGGAATGTCCAATTTCATTCCACCAAATCATTTGGCCTGTTTGGTTGAAGAATTTTTAAAATTTTCATTTCAACGAAATAGCCAATTCCCTACTTGGAAAGAATTTGTCATTCCTTCCATATATGAGAGAATGGCCAATTCCTTAGGGAATGAATTTTTTTTTTTGACCAAAATACCCCCAAACCCAAATCACCCCTACCCTCCTACCCACCCCCAATCAGCCCCTGCCCTACCCCACCCCACCCCCACCCTCATACCCCCCACACGAATTTTTTTTCCTGCTCACCCCCCACCCCCCATCCAGCCCTGCCTACCCCCCACCCCCACGAAATTTTTTTTCCCTGCCTACCCCCCCATCCAGCCCTGTCCTACCCCCACCCCCCACCCCCACGAAATATTTTTTCCCCTACCTACACCCTCCCCATCCAAACTTCCTAACCCCCCCACCCCAAGAAAAAATATTTTTACTCATTTTGCATACCCCTATCTACCCCTTTACTCCACGAAAAAAAATAAATTTTTTTACTCATTTTGCATACCCCTTACCTTCCCCCAACCCCCCCCAATTTTTTTTAAAAAAGGTAAATTGGACATTTTATATGCTTTCATTCCATTCCTATAATTTGTATTTTCAAACCAAACATGATTTGCCAAGGAATTGAATGACAATTTCATTCCATTTCGTGCCAATCAAACGGAGGGGTTTGACCAGTTTTTTTTCCATTCCAATTCCTTAAGGAATTCAATTCCATTGACCATTCCATTCCTTCACTTTTTTTCCACCGAATCAAACGGCCCCTTAGTTCGGGACGGTGGGAGTACTAACAAGTAAAATAATCACAATTTTTCTTATATAAATTAAGTAGACCAACAATATATATAAATTAATAAGATTTATTATAAGATTTTAAATACTTTTTATTAGATTTGATAATATTATTAAGAGAGATTTATCCGTACATTTATGCGCCTAACATTGATTCCTAAAGAGGATAGCCATTTTCATTTATTCCTTTTAGGTAAAAAATATCACAACTATCAGAGTAAAAAAAAAAATTATCAGAGCCAAAAAAACCCAAAATAACTCTGATCTATGACTATTTAATAAAAAAAAAACCTAGATTTATGTTTACTTTGGGAGACATTTAGGAAATTAATCATATTATTAATGGTATAACAATAACAACTTTTAGAAAATCATTAAGATCGTTAAATTTATATAAATTATTTGTCAAGATTAACTTAAATTATTTATAAAAAAATATAATAACACTATTTTATAGGCGTTTATGTATTTATAATATTGAAAACGCTTAAAAATAAGAGGCATTTACAAAAAATTACTTTAGAAAGATGAAAATTAAAAAAAAAAACACATAAGTTCGAAATTACAAAAAAAAAAAATTGGTTTTTTTTTAATCAGTTTTGGTCAAACAACTAATAATTTCAGTTATCACTTGTTTGAACAACTGATAACTGAAATTATCAGTTGTTTAACCAAACTGATAAAAAAAATAAAAAAAAAAGTTTTTGTAACAAAAGAAAAAATAAAGTATTTTTTTGTAATTTTCCATCGTAAATGTTTTTTTTTTTTAATAAATGCCATCTTTTTTAGTGAGTTTTTTGTAATAAACACTAAAAATAAACTTTCTTACATATCCCTCAAAATTGACAATACACATTAATCTGGGAACATGTGAAATAAGATTTTTCGTATATCCATTTTCTTATGGCCAACCTTAACCATTTGCTCCTTGTGAAGTATACTTGAAATATACTATAAGCATTTACACATTTCATCTTAATAAAAAAAAAAAAAAAAAAAGTAAACAAGTGTGCGAATTCAAATTGCTTGCTAAAAAAACTGATTGAAAAAATAAATAAATACATTTATTAGAGGTGACAAATTGTATTCGTCCGTACAAAAATATCGTATACCATTACCAATCGTATCAATTATAATTGGTATAAAAAAGTGGATATGCCAAACTCTTGATATGTTAATGTCGTATCAACTGTGTCTAATTGGTTGGTACATAGTATACAATATTGACATGGGTTGATATAACGTGTACCGATATTATTTATAAAAATAATAAAAATTAATCGTGCGCTCTCTACGGAACTCAGTAACAAACAAGCCAATTTCTCTCCCTCTTTTGCGATTCCGACTGCAATTTGCCTCTTTTTCTCTGCGACTCCGCCCCAACTGACATTTTTATGTTAAATGTGTTTTTTTTTATAACATACATAAAACTAACAAAAAATATATATATAAAAATACATTTTTTTTGTCTTCTTTTACATTTAATATATGATGAATATCAACCATATCAATCGAGTACCAATATAATATTACCGACTTTTATTGTTGGTACTAATACATATTTTTTTATTAAAAATCATACTTTGTTGGTACATGGTATAAACAAAATACAATCGATATATCAATCAAATCACCCTATATTTTATTTTATTTTTATGATACTAATTAAAGTTACTCTTCTAGTTAAGTACTCCCTCCGTCCCTAAATGTTTATCCCATTTTCTCTTTTCCTTTGTCCCAAAAAGTTAGTCTCATTTTCAAAATTAAAGCTTCAAAATCACTAAATTTTCAAAACTTGTAATATTTAGGGACGGAGTATTATATAACGGCGGTGTATATTATCAATAATTTTCAAAGCGTTCATAAAAATAACTAAAATTAAAGCTTCAAAATTACTAAATTAAAATGTTTGAAAAGTCAAATGGGACAAACATTTAGGGAGGGGGAGGGAGTATAATTTTAATATTTATTTCTTCACGATGTTTAAGGACTGCTTAGCACCTAGGTGAACGTTTTTTAGAACACTGTAGTGAGTATATTTTCTTGATGGGCTTTTACACGGTTAAATTAGGGCCCGGTTAAGGCGAGGCCTGCAATTCAATTGACGCGTCTTGTATTCAAATAAACCTTGCAAGCCAAGTAAATCATTGTTAACGTGAATTATTCCTTCCCGGCCGGTGAAGTACAATCAACGGAAACGGGAAGTGAGTATACGGTCAATTAGGGCTCAAATTTTATCGTCTTCAAGTTGATAATCGTCTACGGTAAGGATTTTCCCTTTTTGCTTCCTTCCTGCTAAATTGTATGATTATGTAAAGCTTTACGTTGATTTATAATTATCTTTTAATAATCGATTTCGCAAATATTTTACCTTACTGCTGTTTCCTCATAATCACAGTTATTTTTGGAGTATTTTCTGTTTGTTATTTGTTTTTTAAGGAATTTTTTGTAAAGAGTTTGGATAAAAACCAATTTTCCATAATTATATATATACTCTCTATATATATATATATATATATATATATATATATATATATATATATATATATATATATATATATATATATATATATATATATAAAGTCATTGATTAGGGTTCTTATAATTTATCTCCCTAAAGTCATTAGTTTTGATTTTTATGTTTATGTCACAGTACCATGGTGAAAAATAAATACATTAATTGCTTATGGAAAATTGGTACTAAATTGAATCTTTAAATGTAGCCCAGTGATCTTAATTGTGCCGCCTGTTATCAATTTAGTATCTTGGAAAAATCCAAGAATTATGTTATTGTTATTTTGACTATATGCCTGATTTGGCTACACATTATTGGCATTTTTTTAGTTCTTACAATGGTTTGCTCAGGACAAACCTAAACTAATTTTGGCAATTGAACCAACTTTGGAACTTTTCCATATAATTTAGATGGTTGATAATTTGATCTAAAGTAAGTCATTAAGTTAATTGCGGGGATTAGGACTTTCCTCGGTACGATTTGTCGATTTTCATTAAGGTCCTTTACACTTCGACATGATAGAATTTTGTTTATGGGTCATGTCTTCGTTACTGTATAGTCCTTGGCAGGATTTAGTCATGGTAGCATGTTATGTATGTAGTTGGTGCTAAATATTGTCTAGTATATGTTATGGAATTCTCCCTAGTATAAATTTAAGTTTTGATCGTTTTCTGTTTTGCAGGAAATTTTATTTATAGGTCATTCTCTCATCTCATAGAGACGGACCACGGCTGTGCAAATGGCAGTAAATCTTTCTCTGGGAGAAGTTGAAATTGATCTGGCTAGAAAGTGGCACTTCAGCAGAGAAGAAATAGAGTTTCATACACCTTCAAGGGCTGATGGGATTGATTCCAAGTACGAGTCACATTTGCGAAGGCTTTACTGCTCTTTCATACAAGAGCTCGGGGTGGGGCTGAATGTGTAAGCTCTTGAGCTTTCATATTAGTAAAGAATGCACACAATATTTCAAACTGTTAGCATTTATCTATTTTGGTGTTTCAATGGTACATTACACAAAATCTCTACATTTACATACACCAAGTGATTCGAGCGTTTCATTTCCTCCAAAAATGGAATTAAGTACTTTTTTTTCTCTTTCCTTGAATGTCCTGTTTAAAGTTAATGATATTGATACTCATGGTTGATGTTTTCTTACAGGCACCAATTGACAATAGCAACTGCGATAATGTTCTGCCATCGATTTTACATGCGTCAGTCTCTTGCAAAGAATGATTGGAAGGTATAAAATTTTGTCCCGTTGTTCTTCTTCTTTGTTGCTTGATGCTTGTGAATAGCAAATGGTGCCTTTGACTTGAATGTTTCCATGGGCTTGAAGCTTCATTCATAATGTAAAATGAGTTTGAAAATATTTTATTTGGATGACGGCGTAATATTTATGAAGTGATTAGCCTTAAGTTCTGTGTTATGAACGAGCTGCCATTTGAGCTGACGTCTCCTAGTTATTGAATGCAGTATGTGCTATAATAATCTTTTTGGTACATCGAAATGAGGATTTTCATATTGAAGCATTAATTAAACTTGTGCTTGATACATTTTCTGCAGACTGTTGCAACTGTATGCATGTTTCTAGCCTGCAAAGCAGAAGAAACACCACGTTATCTGGACCAACTAATTGCTGTGGCAAATAAGCTTATAAATGGAAGGGATTCCTCAACTCCGCAAAAAATGACGGTATGTAAAGCAGATTTTGACGCCATTCTTTTTAGTGATTCTGCAATTCTTTTTTATTAGATACTTATTATAGTTTTCAATCACGCAGAAGGACTTAATCACAATGGGAGAGAGGCTTTTATTAACGACACTTGCTTTTAACCTGAAAATAGAGCACCCGCACAAGGCACTTGTAGCAGTGCTTAAGAAAATGGAAACCGGAAACAAAGAGCTCGTGAAAATGGCCTGGAACTTTGTAAATGATTGGTATGTTTTTCTGTTCAATAGCTGTTGTAAATGGTTGGAAGAAATCTTTCTTCATGAGCCTTCATTAATAATTTTTTTCCTTTTTTTGCTATTCTGTAGGTTGCATACCTCGCTGTGCCTCCAGTACAAACCCCATTATATAGCTGCTGGTTCCATATTCCTTGCTGCAAAAGTTCTTAATGTGACACTACCTAGAGTAGAGGGGAATGTTTGGTGGATGCAGCTTGATGTTACACCCAAACGACTGGAAGGTTAGGTTTTTTTTTTTTTAATCACATAACACTTTACTCCGCTAACACTTTTCTGTAATTCCCGTGCTCAACCCAAAATGTGTAATTTCAAAAGGGACGGATCTTACATGCTTTTATATGGATTAAGCTGTTGACCATTCTCATTGAATCTCAACTCTGTTTCACAATGTTTTCAGAGGTCAAGAAGCAGATGCAAGAGTACTTGGCACAGAAATGGAAGCAAAATCCAGCACCCAGTAAGGATCAAAGAAGGGTTGATCCAGAACCTGTGATGAGAAATGGAAATTCTGAAAGTGCAGAATCGTGCACTATGAGTGGCTCAATAAATATGCAAGATTCAGAGAACTTCGCTTCCGTAGATACTTATGAGCCAACTAAACCTTCAATGTCTAAATACAGCAGCCGACGACAAGAGGACACTGACAATATCTATAGAAGTGCTACAAGAAGAGCGTCAGGTTGCCTAAGAACAGAGTCTGAAAAGGCAAATAGTGGTGTTGATGATTACTATGAACGGGAACCAAGAAAGCGTTCTCCGTATCAGTTTTCTGGATACGTTAAAGTTTCTACTGAAGGTGGAAACAGAAGGTTAGATGTGAATTGTGTTAAACATTTGGGAAAGAGGAGGAGATGCGAAGAACTCATGAATGGGGATTTGGAAGAATGTTGGGGTGATGAAAAAGGGTGGATAGAGAAAAAGCTGGAAAATGGCATAGAATTGAGGTCAACAATGTATGTGAAGCGTAGCAGACAGAGATTATAATGTTCCCAAAGCTCAATTTATCTTTAACTGTAGAAAAAGAGTTAGTTTTTGTCAAATGTGATCAATACTACAGATGCTGCATATATAAATGTACTATATATTTCCGTTCACGCGATTATCTTTTGACGAGGAGGCATAGATCTTTGGCTTCCATTCACACTTGGGGCATATCATCTTACGAGGAGAAATAGATTATTGACTTCTGACAAGATTTACAATGAAAAATAGAAGTCTAACGTGATACTTAGGGAGGCTGGAACATGGGGTTCGAAGTCTAGATTTTGTCCATTTAGTTATGTATAATGTTACCCCAGTGCCTCAAAATAGGCACTTGATTATTCATATACAGGCAAAGTACAGTGTAATGCATCATCTTGAGCTCCAAGATGATCTTCGGCTAATTTTCAACACCATGAGCTCCAAGATGAGCTTCTTGACTCTTCTCCCTCCTATGGAGTTTCTTGGCTCCAACATCCCACTTGCTTGTAAGTTTTCTCTCTCTCTCTCTCTCTCTCTCTCTCTCTCTCTCTCTCTCTCTCCACCTATATCTTACTGGTTTGCTTTAGTCTTTGGATTTAACATCCACAATGATACTATTATTCTCCAAAACTACATGCTTATCATTTAACTTGATGAATGTCTCTTGTTCACTTTTCTTTTTGCATCCTCTTTTCTTGCTTTAATGATTTCATTTCCACTACTAATCATAACGTGCCTCGCCTCGCCTCAATTTGCAGCAAGCCTATTTAATACACTTCAACCTCCCCTTCTTGTTACCGTAATTTCCAAAGCAAAGCATCTTAATTTCTTGCCGCTTCTAATCTTTTAGGGTTTTTCTTTATCACATCTCTAAACTTAAGGTTTGTATGTAGCGTACTTCTTCTTCTCTAATCATTTCTAGTTAGTGTGTGTTAGTTAAAAAGTCTCAATCTGGTTATGCAGGATTAGTACTCGCGTTATCTTCAATCCGAATAACAATAATATTGATGGAGCCATCACAAACTCGAGACAAGATTCAAACAGTCCCAATATGGCACAAGACTCGGATCACTGGACTCATTGTACAACAAACCCTACTGCAGGAGTTACCTTCACTGATAGCGGCTGCAACCAATCCCCCATGACATGCAACTTGAAAGAATCAAGGAAGAATTTTCAGTAGAAACTTACCCAAAATTTACGGAAATGATTAACAGCAGCCCAACTTCAAGTATCGAAGACTTACACTTGCACCCTTCAAGTTACCTCAAGAACCAGCAGCAAAGAGAGCTTAACGGGATCAATCAGCTTTCTTTAGGTGGAGATTTTATGTTTTACTCCAATAATAATAATAATAATAATAATAATTCGCATAGAGGGACTTATAGCCAGATCTTTCCCACGGTTAATATTTCAAACTTGAATTCGAGCTCTTTGGATATGAACTTGCCAGCATTGGTTCTATTTAGTACTGGGAGTTTAGTCCAACCTTCATCCAGTGATGATAATCCTCAATTTGGTGGCATTTTCAAAGACACTGCAAATCTTTCTTCTTATGGTCTTGATCATATGCAACAAGTAGGCCACAGACCTAACAAGGTAGGCATATTGTCAAAGTATTTGATCAATCATATATTTCCCCTTTTACCCCCTTAATTTTTACTGCCTCCGTCCCAAAAATGAATGTCCATTTTTATTCTTGGTCCAGTACAAAAATGAACATTCATTTGAAGAGAAATATAAAGGTCATGATCTCTTTTTACTGTTTAAAGGATAAATGATCAGCTTTAAGCATTATAACATGCATGCATCTTTATTTTTATTTTCTCTCTCTCAGAAAAAAGAAATAATTAAATTGCAGCCTTTATTTAGATTCTCCAATTTGACAAGAGCTTCCAAGATGATTCAAACTGACCTTATACTCTTTTTGCAACCAATTATTAAAGATAGCATCAGCCTTCAATAGTGGAGGAGGCATGGAAGCAAAGAGACCTGCAGGCAATTTTATTGAAACAACAAAGGCTCCTTCTCAACCAGCACCACCAAAGAAATCACGGCTGGAGTCACTCGCTTCCTGTCCGCCCTTAAAGGTTATAGTTTTATGCTACAAAACTAGTGTAACACCCGTGCGATGCACCGACAGTTAGTAATGAATAACTTATCGAAATCGAAACAAATACAAAAGGAATTAGAGATATAAATAAGAATTACATCAATGAGTGGGAATAAAAGTTTGCTCAACTATAAAGCCAAAAAAAACACCTAACTATCAACCTTACTTGCTTATCAAAGCAAGCTAAGTAAAATCAAAGTAAAAATATATAGAAATCCAACCCGATCCAAAACCGCCTGATCCACCAAACCGCACCAGAAATCGAACCAGGGGCCAAAACCGCATCAATGCCAAAACCGCACTGAGCCAAAAACCGCACCGAGCCAAAGCGCACGAGTCAAAACCGCACGGGGACCAAAACCGCACCCGAGCCAAACCGCACCACCTAGAAACCGCATCCGATCCAAACCGCCCCAATATGACAATCCCGGACCATCCATGTCAAGCAGTGCCCAAACCGTTTAGGGCGATCGCACACCCCTTGAAGGGGCGATCGCACCAAATCTCTGGACAAAATAATGTCTCTTCAAGATAAGATCAATATAAGAAATATTTAAATGTAATTCTAATGAGATCACAATTCCACATAATTTATAACCTTACCTACTTTTAATTTGAAGATCTGGTCATTAAGATAATTTCAGCTTCGAGAAAAAAATAAAAGATAATTTAGGAATACATATTCTTGTTTATTTCTATTATATTCCTTAACCCATTTGCATCCTTAAGAAAAAAAAATCCAACATTATATTTGCACATAAATAAGTTTTTCCCAAAAAGTCATTTATGGATACCATATATTATTAACAACGTTAACAACATCCTAAGTGAGACTAAATTGTTCTCTCCTCAAAGTAGGACAAATCGGTATGGCTACTCAAGCAATCACCATAAATGTTTCCAACCATATCTTTTAATCGGTCACTAAATTCTTTCACTAAAATCATTTGGTATATAACCGTTCCCAACCCCATCATTAGGTTCATTAATCTTCTCATCCCCAATATTTGCAATCCAATTAGCAAATTCCTCTACCGATTATCGGATCCTCACTTGAATCTAGATACTGCAACCTCGTGTTTTTTTAAATCTCGTAACGATACAATCCCTCTACAAGGCATTGATGAATTAATAAAAATAGAAAAACAAAAGTTAAATGTAACACATATTATATAGTACTATCCAAAAAGTAGAAATAAATAATTACAAAATTTGTAATACTTCCTTGCATACAACATGATATAAGTAATATTTTCTCAATGTTTATACTAAGTTTTTCCTTGGTATTTTAGTAAAGTAAATGAAACACATTTTCCTTAAACAAAGGATCTAGGTGAGGGGAGGGAGGCAAATGATGTGGCGGAATGGCTTGCAGCAATTGCTCATGTTCATCGTCAACATATGAGGTATAGCACGTCTATTGAGTTGCACAGGGAGGTGATAAATGCCTTATGGTTTGATGATTTAGGCATTTATGTGGATCGTCGTTGACATAGGGCATTTTTTATGGACTTTGGTGGGGCTTTAAGGAATTTTGCTACAATGCATGGCCATGCTTTTAAATCCTGCGTAGGCTAGCACGCTGTGCATGCTATGGAACTCGGCCGTGCAAAAGGATATTTTTCAACGCTCGGAGTTTACGCATTTGGGGAGCATCCGCTCCAAATGGGGGGGAGCGTTCGCTCCCATTTACTGGAATGTTCTGGTTTTCCTGGAGCATCCAGCTACCTTGGCTTGGGAGCGTCCATTCCCGTAGCGATTTGATGGACGAGTTGTGGGTGAAGCAAGGCGGTTAAATTTGGGCTGTGCTTTTTCAAGTGCGGTTTGACTCATGTGCGATTTGGTCTAAATGGGGTTTGGCTTAGAGCGGTTTGAATCGGCCAGGGTTAGGCACGAATGCGGTTTTGGGTGCGGTTTTGTATCAGGAGGTTTGCTTGATCAGAGGTTTGGGTTTGATAAGGATTGGGTCAGGTGAGGTTTGGATTTGGTGCGGTTTTGGCTCTGGTGCGGTCTTGGCCCCGGTGCAGTTTTGGCCCCGGTGCAGTTTTGGCTCTGGGGCGGTTTCCGCTCTGGCCGAGGTTTGGTGGATCAGGCGATTTTGGAATTGGTTGGGTTTTTGGTTTTACTTAGCTTGCATTGATAAGCAAGTAAAGTTGATAGTTAGATGTTTTTTTTGGCTTTAGAGTTGGGCAAACTTTTATTCCCGCTCATTGATGTAACTCTTTTTATTCATCAATAAATTTTCGAAGGTGCTTCCTCGGCTCTTAAAAAAAAGGTGAGAGGGAGCCTCACATTTTAAACGTAAACGACTACGTACTATACTAAGTACAAAAATACATATAATCTCTAAAACCCATAATTTTATTACATAAACTTTTAAAATATGTTTTCCTTTTTTGAGCTTAGATTCGAGTAGTAAATATAATTCCTAAGGCAATTAAATAGCATGCTAATTCATAAATCTTAAATATATTTTACACTACATACTCCATCAACTATTTAATAGTTAGTAAATAAATAAAAATTCAATGTTACAACCATTTATATTACTCACCATAGTATTGGGATATTTGAAACTCACATAACAACCTTCCATCTTTTTCTTTTATGTTTCCATTAAAAATTTATATTTATGTGGTAATAATTTCCCCCGTTCACAAAACCTAAAAACAAAATCCAGTTCCGTAAATATAATAAGAACCTTTTACTTATTAACTTTATTCACGTTAACTCTTTACTAAGCATAATTCTTATATTTGTTTTTCAATTCAACATCGGTATTTAAATTTTAGCAAATGAAATCAAAATTCCAAAAATAATAACAATAGTATTGTGTAAATGTCAAACATGTTCCCAAACCCTCCACTCCTTCATTAATAACCCCAGCCTCTCTCTCTAATAACAAAATATCACTCTCTCTATAGAAATAAAATAAAAACACACCATCTCTCTGACCCTCTCTAACCCGACGACTCTTTTCTCCTCCAAAACCATGTCACAATTTTTAGCTTCGATGATCTCCACTTTCATGCCATTTTTTGAATACCTCAGCCGATAGCGGTAATGGTTTGCTCTGAGGGAGGTTGACATCTCTTCTCTCTACGCCGCTCCCACATTTGAAGAACCCAAGCTCCATCGTCTTCTTAATCACCCCCCAAACAACCAACCACAACAGCGTCATCACGGACTTATTCTTCACTAAAGTTCGGATCTTTCTCTCTCTACCTCTCGAGATTTCTCTCTTTATC
Source organism: Adenophora triphylla var. japonica (assembly GCA_022495995.1). Classification (NCBI taxonomy): domain Eukaryota; kingdom Viridiplantae; phylum Streptophyta; class Magnoliopsida; order Asterales; family Campanulaceae; genus Adenophora; species Adenophora triphylla. The sequence goes on along the minus strand of JAFEMH010004867.1, from coordinate 18,687 downwards.
TCTCTCACCCTTTCTTTTATTTGCTCTGTTTTTCTCTACAAAAATGATAGTGTGTAGGTGGATAGTTTCTTATGTGGGCTTCAAATTTCAATTATGAAATTATAAATTTCTTTCACTTGTCTATTTGTTGCAGATATTTGTGGACATTTGTGTAGTACCGATTAACATGTGGCAAAAGAATGGACAGTTGTTACTCTCACAATTCACTATGGCTATTTTGTATAATGATCGCAAAGTGCCATTTTGATGTATGAAGTAGACGTAGGTAGGATGATATGAGAAAAAGGAAAACAAATAATGGACTGAGAAAAAGTATTTTTTCAAGATAACCTTCAATTTTCAATAGAAAGTAAATTTGATTTTCCATTTCTTTATATAAAATCACAATATGTTACTATTTTCAAGACAACCTTCAATTTTCAAATGTAAACTTCCATTTCCTAAATACGCCACACTTCTTGCTCTTTCTCCTCTTATTTATTATGAAAAAATTCCAGCTCTAAAATGAATGCAAAGTAAATGTGAAAAAAAAAATCAAATTTACTTTCTATTAAAATAATTAGAAATTAATTCTGAGAAAAAAGGTGAAATAAATAATAATTATATCTTCCAAGAAACGATGACATATTTAAGTTTCTCAAAATTCTTTCTCCCAAAAAATGACTTATTTCTCTAGTTAAATTTCTCAAAAAGTCAAATTACCAACTATTATTCCAAAATAATATAACAATTATTTTACTAACTATTCTAATAAAATGATTGTACCTTTAAAATAATTTTAATTTTATATGACTATCTTATCTAATTTTGATATAACAAAAATTAAATAAACTTACAAAAAGAAAGATAAAATATTGTATTAGATCATTTTATATAACTTACTATATGTCATATTTTCAGAAATAAATATAAATACTTTAAAAAACATTAGAAAAAAAAAACAACATAGAATATTATTTCCTAAATAAAGTAGATAAAAGCCAAAAATTCGTTAAAAAAAGTATCTATTTTCAATGGAAAAAACAATTGAAGAAGTTTATAATTTTGAAGCCTAAAAATCCGCCTATAATACCAAAATGAGATTTTAAATTTTCATTAAGATTTTTTTTTTAAAAAAAAATTCTTTCATTTCTTTTAAGTTCTAAATGATCAAAATATACACGTGTCAATCTTTTTTGTTCAAAAGAGAACAAATGTCTCACATGCATACTATATCATCAAGCAACTCAAGTCTAATGACCAATATACCCCTCATTGGAGTTTAACATGGACACAACTCAAGGTCATCTTTGTAAGTGCAAATTTCATCAATACTTTGACAATTATACCCTTGAAAGTGACATTTCTAGGAGGGAACTTGCACTATCCTTGTTTTATATATATAGAGATACCATACAGAACTAATATTGCAGACATTGAGCATGCCATACATGAAGTCATCAAAAAACAAGACCACCAGAACAATGCAAGGGGTACGAAATTTACTAACATGTTAATTTAATTAGCCCATACTCCCTCCGCCCCAGCTTAGCTTCACCAATTACCCAAAAAGGGCGTTCCGTTACAAGCTTCACCTTTCCTAAAATGAAAAAGATTTATTAATATTCTATTATATCCACTAACTTTTCTCTCACACATTTAAATTATGGGTCCCACTTGTCATATCCACTCACTTCTTCCCTCTCACAACCCTTCTCCCACTCCCATTATTTTTGAATATATATATTGCTTTCTTAATATTTCTGCCTCACCAAAATGGTTAAGCTTAACGAGGGACGGAGGGACTATATGCCCATAACTTACTGACAAGCAATTTCAGTTGCAGCCTATGGCTATTTTCTACTTTTATTTTTAGTTAGCAATATTTCACATTGACAATGGCCATAAGTCATATAACTAATTAATGGAGTGCATTTCTTCACATAAATAATTAATCTTGGCCACAACACTTTTTTTTTTTGGATAACTTGCGAGTAGTTAGGGTTAACTGGGTTAGATGTTAACAAATGAAACACATCTCTCTCTCTCTCTCTCTCAAATCATTTATTGACTAAGGCTCCGTTTGTTTGGGGAAAAATATTTTTCGGAAAACATTTTTCTCATTTTCCGGTGTTTGTTTCGCACCAGAAAATGGGGTAAACTTCATTTTTATCTTATTTTCCGGAAAACATTTTCATTTTCCGAAAAACATTTTGCCGAAAATCATTTTTCGGAAAATGTTTTACACTAAATAAACGGAGCCTAACAATATTTGTGTGGTTGTAAATTCAGTGCTCAATGGAGGATGGAAATGAAAATGAGGAGCAAACGGGAGATCTGAGAAGCCGAGGGTTATGTCTGGAAAACATTTTACAGAAAATTCATTTTCCAGAAAATATTTTACAGAAAATTATTTTCCGCAAGTTATTTTACGCGAAACAAACGGAGTCTTGGTGTTCGAATCAGTAGTAAGGCATATGTCGCAATATTCTCCACTTTGCTTTCCAAACTCTAAATGTCCTCTCAATAACACTTCATGAGAAAGAATAAGCTTCATTAAATTTCTCTTGTGCATTAAGGGGTTGTCGACTAAACTGAAACTTCGGTAAATGATAAATCTCCCATTTGTATGGTGCTAAATAACCTACTCCCTCCGTTCCGGCCGAAAAGCCACAAAATGGAGCGCGAACGCAAATTAAGGAAAGTGATGTAGGAAAGAGAAAAAGTTTAAATGTTGTGAGTATGAAAAATTAAATAGGAGAGAGAATGAGTGGGAGGAATAGTTAGGAGAGAGAATGTTGTGAGTGTAAAAGTAAAGTAGGAGAGAGAATGAGTGAGTGGAATAGTAATAAAAAGTTTCCTTTTTGAAAAAGTGTCTTTTTAAATGGGACGCCCAAAATAAAAATTTGTGGCTTTTCGGCAGAGACAGAGAGAGAGAGAGAGAGAGTATTTGATTAGGATACCTCGCATCAACCAAATAATAATGAGCTGCAAAAAGATAAAGTTAATACTCCCTCCGTCCTGCATCAAGTCTCTACTTTCCTTTTGGTCATCAAGAAATCCTTTCCTTAAATGAAAAGTTTTTCATATATTTATACCCTTATCATCTCCATATATTTACAAAAAAACTATTACTATTCCTCCCACTCATTCTCTCTCCTATTAAATATTTTTAACTTTTACATTCTCTCTCCTATTCTCTACCACACATTTAACTTTTACATTCTCTCTCCTATTTCCTACCACACATTTAACTTTTATATTCTCTCTCCTAAAATTTTCTACCCACTTTAAAAAAAATTCTTAAAAAGCGTGAAATTCCCTCCGAGGACCCTTGGTCTGGGACGGAGGGAGTAGTATATAAAGACACACACATACTCTCTCACACACACACTTTCTCTCTCTACTCCCTCTCTCCCGTCACCACCCCTTCCCTCCACAACTTTCGGCGCCGATCCCTCAACTCCGGCGAATCCCATACTCTCACACACACACACTTTCTCTCTCTACTCCCTCTCTCCCGTCACTACCCCTCCCCTCCACAACTTCCGGCGTCGATCCCTCAACTCCGACGACCGTCCCCCTCAACTCCAGTGAATCCCATACTCTCACACACACACTCTCTCTCTCTCACACACACACACTTTCTCTCTCTACTCCCTCTCTCCCGTCACCACCCCTCCCCTCCACAACTTTCGGCGCCGATCCCTCAACTCCGGCGAATCCCATACTCTCAACCAAGCTTTCACACGGCAGATCCAGAATTCTTCACCGTCATGCATACTTTCAAACGCCTTCTCATTCAGATTTGTACAGATCTAGTCCAGATCTGGACATTTTCGTCGCCGTCGCTTCCTCTGCGTCATCTCCGGTCAAATTTGTACAGATCTACCAATAGGATGTCTTTATCTGTGGTTGAATGATTACGAAAACTTCTTCAACCACAGATAAAAGACATCCTATTGGTAGTTGTACAGATCTTCCTCTCTCCGGCGCCTTTCCTACCGCCGACTCCTTTTGACTTTCCGGTCTCCATTGATTCGATCTGAAAGAGTTTGAATTGGGAGGATGATTTCTGGTATACTCCCTCCGTCCCGCTAGAATAGTCACCCTTTTAAGGGTAACACGCAAATTAAGGAAAAGTGTGGGAAGAAAAAATGTTGTGAGTGTAATTTGAAAATAGGAGAGAGAATTAGTGGAGAAAATAGTGAATTTAAAAAGTGTTGTGAGTGTAGAGGAGAGAGAATTAGTGGAGGGAATAGTGGATGGGATAATAGAATATTAATAAAACATTTTCTTTTTAGGAAAGGTGACGCTTCAAACGGAACGCCATTTTGAATAAAAAGTGACACTTCTAGCGGGACGGAGGGAGTATGATTTCTACTCTGAATGTTTAAAGAATTACGAGAAATGTTGAATAGTTAGACGAAAAACGATGTTGACCGTGACACGTTGGCAATCTTGGTGTGTTTCACTAGCCAATGAAAACAATGGCATCGAGAGTGCTAGAGTGAGATTGAAAAATTGATCGAACATACATACGATTCTGCACAGCTTGGCGATCCACAACTAGAGCTGTCAATACGGGACGGGACGGGACGAAATTATGTTGTTTCACGATGGAAACGGGACGAGACGGAATGGGACAAAATGGGACGAGACTAAAATACTCTGTCCCATCCCGTCCCATTTGCGGGACGCGGGATCCCGCGGGATCCGTTGACTAGGAGGGATAAGCGTTGACTAGACGTCATAAATCGAAGACTCATTGTGGGGAACGTGTTTCAAGGCTATATAGGTTTGTTATGGTAGTACGCCTTTTGTCTTGCAAAAGAATTCACCTCCTGAGCACAAACAGATTGTTTTTTAAAAGATAAAAATAAATTGCAGTTCTTTCATCGAAATTTAGTTGACATGCTTTTGTTTTGGGATTTTGCAGCTTCCAAGTGACTTGAATGAAGTCGAACTGCTGATTACAGAGCAGATTTATGCATGATTCTTCAGTTGTATATACACAAATGAAGCAGTAGGATAAACTCTCTGATGACGCCAAGCTTTTAAGGGTCAGGAGCGGTTCAAGGATATCTGGCTAGGATATTTTGGTGGTTTGTTTGTACCTAGATCACAACACAAAAGAGCACCGTTAAGGTCAAAGTTGGATGTTACTCCAACTCAGGCCCTCGGGTGTGAGAGTAAGATTACTGAGATAATAAGGCTTGGAATACCTTGGAGTGTGTGTGTGTTTAGGGTTTAGAGTAATATGGCTTACTCGATATATTTGGAACTTACCTTGCCCAAGGGGACAAAGGCCTTCTATTTATAGGCAATGTAGTGGTGCTTGTTGATGTAAGATGAGATCGGCCCTAGGGGCACTTTGGTATTTGACCAGGCCTACACGCGTGTCCGCAGCTAATTGGCCTGTCGGGGAGGGAACATTGGCTGTCGAGAGGGCGTAGGTGAAAGGGACATGAGCCGTGTAGACGGCTTGGCGCATTAAATGAAATAGTAGGCGCCCGAGCCGCATTAAATGCGTGATGGGGAAGCCGACTTGCATGTCGAGCGGTAAGCTAACTTGCTCAGTAAGGCTTGATATTAACCGGGAGGCAGACATGTGCCCGCGGTCAACATTGTGGTCGCGGTCAAAGGTATTCGACGCGGGCACAGAGGGAGCGGTCATGCCTCCTGCGGGCATGGGTCCGGGGCGGGCATACAATCTGTGGGCACAGACCCAACGGTCATAGGTTGTGCGGGCACGAATATAGCGGTCAAGATCCTTTCGGTCTTTGATAGGATTAATGCGGAGAGGGACGCGGTCTTGACTTCAAGGGCCTATCTGTCCGCGGTCTTCCCTCCCGGTCTAGGCTGCCCGCGTCACCGGTTCCTTGGACTAGACCGAGCGCGGGCCCGGTCCGAGATCCGGGCTCATCAATGACCCCTAGCTCCGAGTGTGATTATTTATGGTGAGCGAGGAGGTACTAGAAGCTTCGGTTGGATTAGACCGCCGCTTGGCGAGCACCGTGTTAGCGTTTTGTTGATTCTTTGCTTGGCCCATGGGCCATGGGGGAACGTTCGGGAGGCACCAGTGAGAGACACGTGGCCCCTTGCATGCTGTGCCTCCCGGTTAATCAAGTGGGCCCCTGGGCAGATGAAAAGACGGGGCGTGGTACGTACAGGGGGACGTGTCAGTCATCCAAGGGGGGCAATAAATGCTTAACCGGTGAAATTTTTGAATTTTCAAACGTTTGGAGACGGTTCAGGGTTCAAGGCATGGTTTGTGGGCTAATTAATACGGGTTAATGGGTTAACCCGTATAGGTAGGTCTTATAAATACCAAACCCTTAAACCTCAAACCCTTTTTACCGTTTCCAAACCTTCAAAGAGCCCTTGAGAGAGAAATTTCTTGCTGCGAATTCTGTGCTAGTGTTCTCCGAATCCAACCTTCAAGTCTTTCTTCGTAAGTAATTATTGGGGTGCTTCTTCTTCATCTCTTTCTGTTTTTCTTTTTCTGGGTTTTGTAAATGACTACAGTGAGTTTGGACCCCGCCGTCCCATGAAGAATTAGGAGATGGATCCACCCCCTCGATATCTGCAGCTCGTAACGGAATTTGGAGGATTTTTAGGAAGGTAGGATTGGGGTGGCTAAAGCTATCCCCTTGACCGTTTTTGTATTTGCGTGAGAAGGATAGTGGGAGACGTTCGTCCCACCCCGGTTGTGGGAGGCCAAGAGGAAGTACATTTATAACCGCGATGTATTGGTGTTGGGGGATCACCGTAGGCTAAGAAATTTTGTGATGGGGGTTTTGTGCAGGTTTCCCGCGAGAGATCAGCTTTGAACGCCGTTGAATTAGTGAGGAGAGCGATTCGCGTCCCCGAAGTAATTGTGGCTGGGAAAAAGTGTGAAGCTGATGGATCCCGAACAAACCAATGACTCGTGGGCACCAGGCACGACCTGAATGACCCCTTAGATGTTACGCACGAGGACCATATTTCCCAATGTGCCCGCGGCCCTAATAACCCAATCGACCCGAGTAGAGGCCGAGAGCCGGAGCCTCTGAACTTTGAGACTACTGGAGGCGGAGAGAATGAGGCTGAAGTAACCTCTGCCCGTGGTGATGCCACCGGTCTCTTTGGCTCGTCGAGCTCGAAGACCGAGGAGGATGACCGTGAGGTTGAGGATAGGAGGGCCGCGGGGACCTCCAAGAGGGCTAATGAGACTACGAACATAGTCGATGCTTTTTCTGACCCTGACTCCGAGGAGATGGTGGTGGCCCCCGCCGGAATAAAGGCAAGAGGCCAGCTGCTGAGGTGAACCCTGGCCGTGGCCGCGGTAAGAAAGCCAAGGAGGTGGCTACTATTGACTGGGAGGAGGATATCTATGAGATCTACAACGTTGACCGCAACGCCTTCCGTGTCCGCACCCTGGGCCATGTCCAAATAAAGGGGAAGGACAAGCTGAGGCAAGAGACCATAGCGGATGTCCGCGAGGACAACAGGGCCTGCTTTTTTTATGGTGCCCAATTTGAGAATGGCCTAAGATTGCCCCTGGACCCCTTTTTCTACTTTCGATCTTTGTCTAACTCTTACTCTCCTTCCCCGTAGGTGAGCAATAAAGTGCTGCGGCTGCGGGAGAGCTGCGATACCTTGTCCGCCGATGTGGAGAATAAGACTTCCATTTTGGCAGCCAAACTCCGTGAGCTGGAGCAGGCTCAAGAGAGAGTTGGGACCTTGAACTCCCTTATTGACGCCAAGGAGAAAACCCTATCCACTCAGGAGGCCGACCTAAAGGGTTTCCAGGATAGGGTGACTGAGTAGGAGAAGAGCCTTGAAAAGGCGAAGGGTCAGCGGGATGAGCTCCGCGGGCGTAAGGCCGAGTGGGAGCCTAGGAACAAAGAGCTCGTGGCCAAGCTGGAGGCCATGAAGATGACCGTGGACACCTTGGAGAAAAAGGTGGATGAGGCTGTCAGGCCATGCTTCCATGCTGACGGTTGAAGGCGGAGGGAAGTCCGCTCTGGATGATGTCCACAGGAGGCGGTGGAAGAATATAAGAACTACGAGGAGTTCAAGAAATGCTCATGAGAATACGCTCGGTGTAGGCAGGCCGAGTCGGACACAGATTCGAAACTTCGCGGCCACGGGCAAGTTTTCTGTGCAGGAGTTGGCCGTGATTGGCTCGCTTGTTGCCACGGATGCTGAATGTCTGCCCGAGCATGCGTTGGTTCCTCTGTCTGAGGATGAGATTAAGGGTTTGGAGCTGTCCACTGCGGCCTCCTTGCCCCCTGTGGCAGAAGTAACTGCCCTCAGCCTGATCGGCGAGCTGGATGAGCTGCGATTTGGGGAGAACCCAATATCACTCGGGGATGCCCTTGCTCGCATTCTTCCAGATGGGCCTGCCATAGGTGATCTTTTTCCTCAGCGGGCAGCCCCTGCTCCGGCCTCTGCTGAGCCCTCCTCTGATCCTATTACGGAGGTGCTCGTGACTAGCCTTCCCTCTCCCACTCTGGCTTCAGAGGCGGACACAGAAGGTGCGGCCACAGAGTCCACGGAGGCCCCCAAGGATCAAACTCTTGCTTCAGAAGTGGGCACAGAAGCTCCCTTAATATAGGTCTTTTTGTTTCTTTTTTGTAATAGATTAGGACCCTTGTAAATATTTATTTTTCCTCAATACAAGAATTTTTCTTCCCTTGGTTCCTGCATTGTTTATCTTAATTGCTCGTCTTGTAGGCTATTTTGAGTATTTAGCAACTTTCGAGCACCTTAGCACTTTCCTTCTTGCTTCCTACTTTTTCCAGCGTTTTTGACTAACAATTAAATTTTATACTCTCCTTCTGCGGTCAAAAGCTTAATAGGCCCTTTTGTAAGTACCCCAATCTGGATCACTCCCTTTCAAACACACGGGAAACACCGCAGACTCATCCACGCAGTCTCAGAGACCTCTCTCACTCAAAACCCTCTCAAAACCCTCTCAAACCCCCAACCAAACCAGGGGAGGAGCCTTTCTGGGATAAAAAGGGACAAAAGGACCTTTTGGGAATTTTCAGGAAATCAGAAAAGCAATTAAGGTCCGTACGGACCTCTTTGTTTCAATGATTACTAAATCCCCTTAAAGTCCACAATATTCCCTCAAATCCGGAAGAAAATGATGACTTCCATGCGAGTTGGTCCGTACGGACCTCTTTGCATGCAAGATAGTCGTACGGACCTTATTGCATGGGGGACATCATCATTCGAGAATATTCTCCATCATTGCGAGATTCCCTCAAATCGAGGAAATCCAAAATTACGGATAACCAAGAAGGTCCGTACGGACCTCTTTGCTCCGAAATTTTACTATAAATAGAGGGCTTCCTCCTCATTTTCACACCTCCCACTTCTCTCTTCCTCCCTAAGCCTTGGCTCCCCTTCTAAGACCTTTCGAGGCATTCCCGGCCCCTTCGGATCCTTCCGAGGCCTTAGAGCCCCCTCGGGGTGCTCCGAAGCCTCCCGAGCGCTCGAGACGGCTCCGCGCTGCCCGAGGCACTCTCGAGGTACTGCTGAGGCCCCTCGTGGTACTCCGAGGCCTTGCACAGTCTTTCCACGGTGTCCGGCTCTTTCAGGAGTCAAACCGGCGATCCCAAACCTTGCCGAACCTCTGCCCGGGATCCGACCAGCAACGATTCCAACGCACGCCGAACCTCTGCCCAGTGATCCCGACGATCCCCACGCACGCGAACCTGCGCCGAACGCGGCCTACAAACCTCGGCTCACGCCGAAACTGCGTCCGCGGACAACCGGCATCCGAAGCAAACCGGAACGCTACTCAGACCTCAAACACTATTCCCTGCGGAAGACGGACACGAACCAACATTGGTAAGGCTTCCTTCCTATTCTATTTCAATACATTTCAATACAATGTAGACATCGATACGGCATGCATTTTTAAAAGCACACACACACACGCATGACATTTAAAGGATATTAGGGGTATGAAAGACTCGTTTTACGAGGCGACTCGGAGTGAGCTCTAAGATTCTAATATTCTCTTCAGAGAGTCATACGACCTCAGAACTCAAAATCTCAATCACACAACAGGTTTAAAATTATCTTTAAGCGATGCCCTTTTCAATGTTTTGGGCTTAATAAAAACGGCGTGGCGACTCTACAAAATGCGAAAAACAAACGGCGAGACACCTCAGCCTTGAAAGATGCCGAGATCTGGGAGCGCGAGGCCTTTCTGGATAGGGTAATTTCGATTGGCGACTCGCATTGAGGATATTTTTGTTTTAAAAACTTTTAAACAAAACAAAAGATTTTAAAAACGATGATGAGGGTCGAAACTTTCATTTTACCCCTTCCTTTAACTATTGTGTGTGTGTGCACGTGCTTCGTTTTTATTTTACAAAAAAAAAGAAAAATAAAAAAATGCATCAATATACGTCTGTGCATACATTTAAAATTCTTCAAAAATTTCTATTTTACTCAGAAAAAGAATTTTAGAGACCGCAGCTACGCGCCTTCTTTGCCTCGGTTACACCGCACTCTACTCACCTTCTTTGCCTCGGTTACGCGCACACTATGCGCGCTTCTTTGCCTCGGATACACTGCACACTACAACCCTTAACCGGAGTGGTCTCGGTTGCGATCCGTTTGGTCTTCCTAGGCCTCTTGGGCGCGCGCGGGATCATTCAAACATCCCAATCCTAGCCCGGCGTCAACCACTGCACGTTTGAGTCTTGAGTCACACTCTGTCCGGACTCGGTTGGTTTTACCCGATCCGTGTCATACGGCCTGGATACATATACCATGCCGGCCATTTTACGAGTCAAGGCTCGGAACTCAAGATCCCTTGCGCAAGCAAAGCGATGAGAAGGTCATGCTAAAATCTTGACACGATCTTGATTCCAGAAGCTACACCCAGACAATGTTCCGTCCGGATATACATCCATGCTCGCATGACACCATGTCATCACGCCTTTGATACGTCGGCCATGACGATATGACCCGGCCAACGCCCTAACGTCACGGATCCCTTGCGCAAGCAAAAAGAAGGTCAATGCCGAACTCTTGACCTGATCTTGACTCGGTGGCCGGCTCGGTTCACTATTCATATGGCTAACGCATCAAAACGAACATGGCGAGGCTCGGTCCTTAGGTTCGATTTTTCTTTTAGGCCGGTGGAAACCGCTTGCGCTATAGGACCCTCGCACAGGGTGTCCACCGGGATGTCGAAATACGGAGTGCAAAGCGAGGGGCTTATAGCCGCCGCATGGTCTCGGTGACCCGGGATCTAACATAGTTGCGAAAAGAAGAGCAATCTTTCCAACCTACCTAGGATTACGAGAAAACATGTTTTAAGTAAATTAAAACAACAAAAAAAAAATCAAAAATAAAAGAAACGGAAACCGCATGCCGTGAGCTTTCCCCCTTCTATCCCGCTAGGCCATTCACTGTGTCTAAACCTTGCCCGTCACCCCCTCCGGCGAACCGAGAGTGGTTGAGAATCCCTGGAAGCCGCCTTTTCGGTATTGAGGTCACAAGGTCCGATAGCCCTTCCGATTCAAATCTGGTCGCACCGTCCCAATACTCCCCATGACGGGGGATCACCGGATAGTGACGGTGAGGGAAACGGAACCCCAGCCACTAAGGAATCTCCCGGACAAATGGAGGAGGTCTGCGAGCCTTCGAAGCCATCAAGAAGCGCCAAGAAGAACGGCAAGCCTGGATCGTCGACACCTTGCGTCTTCGAGCAGTTGCGGTTCCCAAACTGATGGAACCTTTGTTCTCATAGAAGACGAAGACATACCGGCTCCCCCGGTTTCTCAAAGCTATCGGCGGAGTCCCGCCTCCGCCAAGCTACGAGATCCCGGCAACGCAAAGCGGCTCTCGCTCAAAGCTCCCCTCGGGCGCCGGTCAAGCGGCTCAGGCATGCCGCCTCGGATCGGTCGGTTTCCCGGCTGCACATCAAGCTCGGTACCAACGGCACACATACGTGCTGCTCCGCGAGATCCCAATGCATCTCGGTATCCCCCAGGATTCAATCCTTTGCCTCTATACGAGCCTCGCAACCACAATCAAAGTCCCCATTCTTACCGGACAGGCATCCGAGCGGATATCCCGACATCTCCGGTTTGCCACTGCCGGCACGGATTGGGGCTAACGAATCGTTTCCGGTTCCCGAAGCACACAACCCTTAGCGGACACGACAATCACGCCTCAACTTGGCACCCAGGGGTATGGGTTGGTATACACTCAAACTACCTCCCCAAGATTCCCGAATGGCGATCCCATCGGCCAATCCACCTCCATCTTCGGTGTCGGAGTCCACGAAAATGGTAACCCACCTCAAGCAGTGATCCCTCACATGGCCTGGTTGATTGAGCAAATAGAAAGACATGCAAGGCAAGCTAGCTAGTTCTCGGAAGGACTCCCTCACACGCCTACCGATCCAAACAAAGTGGTCCCTCTCCTCCAAAGTTCGGGATGGGAAATGGAAAAGTTTGACGGAACAGAATGCCCAAAAACCCAGCATCGACACCTACGTCACGGGTATGAGAGCGAAAGGGGCAACCTCAACGAGATGGCGAGATCATTTTCGGCATTCCCTCCAAATCCACGGCACTAAGGTGGTTCCTCAATGTGAAGCGAGAAAACCGCTCCACGTGGGATCGGATTAGTGAAATCTTCCGGAGAAGTACCGCGCCAATCTTGAATGGGAAACAAACCGCCATGACACCACAAGCCTTAGAACAAAAGGATGACGAACCGGTGGGCGAATTCTACAAAAGATGGGCTGGAAGCTAAGCGAGATAATGGATCCACTTTCCAAAGAAGAAGCGAGATGGACATCTTCCATTCTGCCTCAAACCATCTTTGAGGACTTTGATCGGCCACCATTTCTATCCGGATCTCGTGCCGTGGTCAGCCGGGACAAAGTTTGAAAAGACTACGAGGTCTTGAAAAGGCAACGGCAACCTGCCTCGTCTTACCGCTATCCGAACAAACACTGGCAACTTCAACTCACGCTGCCCCAACGAAAGGAAAGGAAAGCGGCCAGGAGCGGTGCACTACATTCGAACGGAGCTCAAGTAAACCGCGTCGGGCGGCCCCGAAGAATAACAACCCCCTCGCTTCCCACGGTTCCGGCATTTTGATAACACGGAAATGCCCTTGGGTCAAGTATTTGAAGCTTTGGTGAAGCGAAATCTTCTCAAACCACTCCGAGAATTTCCAACCGAAGACCCTCAGGCCCAACATGGATATGAGCAAGCCTGCGCCTTCCATAACTACCAGGCCACACCACAGACAATTGCTTCGTACTCAGCCGAGGTGATTCGGGGGCTCATTGAGGAGGGAAAATTGGAACGCCCGTGGTCCAATACCATTGGAAATCCATTCCCCGAACGACGGGGTAAACTCAATAGCCATTGACGAAACCCCAAGCGAGAGCGAGACTCCACAATTTCGAGACCGTCGGCATCTTTGTCTCGCTATGGTGGGAGCGTGAAACAAGAGTCAGGTCTCGTGGCCAGGGAATTCCGACAAGAACGCCCGAGGAGCCACTGTCTCCCTACGATCTTTGCCGGCCAAGGCATACAAATGGTTGGATCGAACGTTCCCAGACGAGGCGGAGTCCAACGGTAGCACGGGAAGCGGTTTAGCCTTCGCGAGACGATGACTTGCCAATATGTGAGAATCGGCACGACGAAGCTCTCCTCATCCTCATAAAGATAGAGAGGTTCTTCCTCCCGAACGTCTTGATTGATAACGGCTCCGCGATCGACATCATCGCTTTAAGCACATTGAAACGACTCCACATCGACCGTTCTACGATAAGGCCTTCACCTCGGGTAATCAGAGCCTACGACTCTCTTGCCACGACCAATCGTAGGAATCATCAACTTGAGGATCCAATTCGACGTACAACTAGAGTCGGTAGAGTTCCAAGTCGTGGAAATCAAACCAACCTTCTCTGCTTTGTTGGGACGGCCTTGGATACATCGGATGAAACGGTATCATCTACTCTTCACCAATGCGTGAAATTCATCAATGCCAACGGAGCGATCGAAGTGATCCGCGGAAGCAGTGCGATGGCAAGTGCTTGGCCGGCCAAGCTATGACCCGGAAGAAGAGGTCCCGACATGGCCAGAATACTCTTCTCCAGGATGATTCTCCTACCACTGTCCCGCTACGAAGTGGATCCTTACATCCACGCTCACAAGCGCATGACGAGCTGGAAGTGAAGAACTCATGGTCGGGATGACAACTCGACATATGCGGCTTTGTGAAGAATGCTTGAGAGAGGATCAAGAGATGGATGCCCTAATGGAGATTGATCGAGGAGTAGACCCTTACTTCGCGAAAACCCTCTTGCAAGCTGGCTCATCACCGATCCCCGGTACAAGACAACCCTCTAGCCGACACTCTCGGATCTTACGGGGACGGCCATCACGGCTTAGTTCAATTGACATTCGGTGTCAGGCACGGACGAACGGTGGCGCGACCTCCTCCGAGGCTTAATCGGGGAAGGAGATATAGCATGTCCGCTCGAATCGAGACATTGTAAACGTCGTCCAAGCAAAGATCCCGAGATAAAGAAGCGAGATTCTATGAAAGTGATCAACATCGGCAAAATCCGCTCCGAATCGGCGAATGCTTCGCCCTCCTAGAAGTAGCCCTCGGCGACTTCTATCATCAAAAACCCCAGGGTGGCAACACTAATGGAGGGACATCATCGGGGAGCGGCCAAAAACCTCCGCGATCTGGTTTGAAATCGAACCGCATGCAAGCTACTTTCGGGACTCGTACCCAGGAAGATTGGCCACCTAAACCAGCACCGCTCCCTCACAGAGCTACGGCCGTGCGAGAGTAATGAAGCCTTTGGTCCAATCCCTCGTCGCCTATAGTCTAGCTTCGAGTCTTGTTGTACGTGTATTCACATCTTTTGTGTCTTTTGACGGCTTTACGCCGACGATTGTGAATCTTTGATCAACAATGTACGGTCTTCACGCTTTCAATAAAAGGTCCGAGCCTTCCTAAAAAACCATTTCATTGCATCTTTAACAAATGATGACATTAACTAATCAAAAGCAGTTAAATTCAATCTATACAAAAGGCAAACACATTAATTAAATAAATGCATCGAAGCAAACATTTAAGCATGTTGTCAAACGAGAGAAAAACCGGGCCCCAGTTTGCCGAGAAGGTTTTAATCACAATGATTTGCAAGATTCTTTGAAGAGCGAAAGAGACGCTTGAAGTCAGACGCCATTTCAGTATGGCTGAAGCGAGATCTTCCAATACCTCAGAAGCGGGAAACTACCTTCATGAACAAGGAAGGTCAACACACGAAGGGGTCAAAACCAAGAGCATCATGGCCCTAAAACGCCTTGCCTCTCACTTCGTCATCCTCGGGGACATGTTATACAAGAAACGCTACCGTGGGCCACTCCTACGGCTGCGTCGGCCAAGAAGAAGCGAGACAAGTTCATGAGCAGAAGTCCACGATAGGGCTTGCGGTCCCAGCTGAATGCCGAGCCACGATGCAAATCATTCTCGGGATGGGCTACTCTTGGATCTCCCGTGGAGGCGGATTGCATCCACTTTGTCGCGAAAACTGCGACAAGTGCAGCGGTTCTCCAAGCCTCAATCATCTGCCGCCCCACGATCTCTCTTGCATGACTACACCTTGGCCCTTTGCCACTTGGGGAATTGACGTCATCGGGAAAATCGCTCCGCCGAGCGGCAACAGTCACGAGTTCATCTTAGTAGCCATCGACTACTTCACCAAATGGGTCGAAGCCAAGTCCTACAAGGTACTCACTTCCAAAGAAGGTCGCACATTTCCTCAAGGAAAACATCATATGCCGATACGGCATCCCAGAATGAGGTCATATCGGACAACGGCTCACACTTCGAAGGGAATTCGACGAGACTGCTGGCTGAATTCAAGATCACACGCCACAAATCTTCTCCCTACCGGCCACAAACAAACGGCGCCGTGGAAGCGGCAAACAAAACCCTCGAACGGATCATCCAGAAAAATGACCACCAGAGGACGAGATTGGCCCGAGAAGCACGCACCTTGCACTTTGGGGCTACCGCACATCGGTCGAGAACGGCCACGGGAGAAACCCCATTTGCCACTGACGTACGGGATGGAAGCGGTCCTTCCCGTCGAGCTAGAAATTCCCTCCTCAGAGTCTGCTTTGGAAAATGACATCAACGAAGTCGAATGGCTCGAAGCCGACATGACGAATTGGCTCACGCTAGATGAGCGACGACTAAAGGCCATGGAACACGTCAGGAGCCTATCAAGCGGGATGGCTAGAGCTTTCGACAAGAAAGTCAAATCCAGAGACATCGGGGAAGGTGACCTTGTACTCGAAGAAAAGCCTCCCGCTCCGAACCAACCAGCTGGGAAAATGGGAACCCATGGATCGGCCCTTTCGTGGTTGAAAGATCTTCTCCGGAGCGCCATGAAGCTAACGGACCTAGACGGCAATCCCTTCATGAATCCGGTCAACGGAAGCAAAGCTTCGCGAGATACTTCGCTGAAGAAGAACAAGCGTGCATCTCTTGGCACTCCATGTAGTGTCGAACTACGCGAGACACAGGCCCTCTAGTCAGGAGGAACGTAGGCAACCTTAATTGGTCCGGTCTAAAAATACACAAAAAAGTCAAAAGTTTGAATGTCAATCAAGACCTCCATCAAGCTCCGCACTTTTCAGAACACGCCCCGGCGGTCACCTTGACCAAGTCAACGACGGCGGCAACATCAAAAAGGACATCCGAGGGTCACTCGGCATCAAGCAGTGACTCGTGTCTACTTCCAAGCCGGGGGCTTGTCTTCGCCCTCACGCGCTTCAAAAAAAAAAAAAAAAAAAAAGAGCTCGAGCGAGGGCTCACAAAAAAAAAAAAAAAAGAGCTCGAGCAAGGGCTCACAAAAAAAAAAATAAAGAGACAAAAGGCTCAAGCGAAGGCTGCAGAAAAATTGAGGTCGAGCCAGCGCTTGACAAGAGAGCAAGGAGAGAACTAGAACACGGAGAATAAAAAGACCGAGTCAAAGCGACTTGTCGAGTCGGAGCATTGAACCTCTCGGCCAAGCAGCAAAGCCTCGTGCAAAGGGGATTGCGCGTCGGGGCCCAGAGCCTTCGGTCAGCTTGGATAAGCACCCAGAAAAGTCCAAAGATGGGCTGTGACAAAGTGCACTTGTAACAAAAGCAAAAGGCAAATCCGTCAAGAGATCTTGCGTCTCGGCAAAAGCTTTAAAGTAAATCACAAATCACTAACGGATACAACATTTCTTGATGAGTTCGAAGCACGGTCTACTCTCAAGTTCACAACATGCTTCAAAAGACGACTTAATACATTTAACTAATAATGTGTTTGCAATGCAATGAATGGATACTTAGGAGGTCATTCCGCGCCATCTGCAACGCTTGTCCCCTGGCGTTCTTTCCTTTCTTCCCTGCGTCCCGGCGAGTCTTCTTTCGCTCCACGTGAACTTGACTCTGCGTCTCTCGGTCAGAGATGCACGGGGTCCTCCCCGTAGAGGTCAAACAATCCCGGTAGCTCTCGGGAGCTTCATTCGCCCGTTAGCCGGCTCGGATCTCCTCCCCTGCCCAGTGCAGTAAAGAGGACCTCTCCCTGTCGGTTCGGTCGACTCTAGTGCGTAGTCCAGGAAAGCAGAAGTGTCTCCCCGTCGCATCCCGAAAGGGTCGAGACCCGAGGCTTCGGCACTCACTGCAAGGCAGCCGTAGGCGCTACGGCAACCGGGTCCCAAAGAATCGCTGGCACGCTGCTCTCTTTCTCGAGACCACTTGGGGCACTTGACACGGTTTTGCTCATACCGGAGCCCGGATGCGGAGTCGTCGGCTCTGGCACGCTCCCAGACGCCTAAGGAGTACCAGCGGGGAGGGAAAGCGGAATGCTTCGCCGTACCACTCGAGACAATACAAGAAGGCACCGGAGCCGCCATCTGACAAAGAGGAACTACCTCCGCGGTATGCAAGGTCATCCCGGCCAACAAAGGCTCTGCTTCATCCCAAATCTTGCCCAGGGAAACAAGCGACGGAATATAGAAGGAGGACCGAAGACAAACCTGCTGGAACTCACAACAACGTAGGACCGCTTCTGCCAGCAGATCCTCGCTGGTCTCGAATCCTCACGGTGCGGAACCCACCGGCGAATCGATGCGTACCAAGGCTGTGCCATCCATCTCTCCCGGGCGGAGCGGTGATCCGTATCCCGGCCACGAGGTCGGCGAAGCCCGAATGACGCGCGGAGCTAAACGACGTCGGAGCCTCGGGGCATGGCACGAAGTCTCTCGCGGCCACAAGGTGAGCGGCGGGGGCTTCCCCTCCTGTAAAGAAAAAGCGATCCCCGGTCGCCGGACGGTCGATACCATGAAGAGTCTCCCCCGGCACCAACGGGACAATATCCTCTCCCGGCTACTGCGATGCCCTACACACATCTAGCGACGCCCATCCACTTGAATGCGAGGCCCCGACCGAGAAAAAAGCGTCGCCCGTCACGCAGTGAGCAAATACATCCCAGAAAGACGTCACTCTGCATCATCGACCATGAGCCGCTCGGCGGCATTCAAATGCCGAGTATGACCCAGAATCAAGGATCGGCTGCCTATGCACTTCCTTCCAACTGAAGCACGAAAGAAAGTCTATGACTTCAGCGCTTCCTTGGCCTTCACCGACGAAAAGGCGAGATGGCCTCCGC